>JAXIVJ010006952.1:0-63482 GCA_036785665.1 Chirona hameri
AGCACATTAGACATTGTCATCCTTGCAATTAACAATTAACAGTCATCCTAACACAAGACAATAAACACGACGGAGATGCAGCACATTAGACATAGTCATCCTTGCAATTAACAATTAACAGTCATCCTAACACAAGACAATAAACACGACGAGAGATGCAACACATTAGACATTGTCATCCTTGCAATTAACAATTAACAGTCATCCTAACACAAGACAATAAACACGACGGAGATGCAGCACATTAGACATAGTCATCCTTGCAATTAACAATTAACAGTCATCCTAACACAAGACAATAAACACGACGAGAGATGCAACACATTAGACATAGTCATCCTTGCAATTAACAATTAACAGTCATCCTAACACAAGACAATAAACACGACGAGAGATGCAACACATTAGACATAGTCATCCTTGCAATTAACAATTAACAGTCATCCTAACACAAGACAATAAACACGACGAGAGATGCAACACATTAGACATAGTCATCCTTGCAATTAACAATTAACAGTCATCCTAACACAAGACAATAAACACGACGAGAGATGCAACACATTAGACATTGTCATCCTTGCAATTAACAATTAACAGTCATCCTAACACAAGACAATAAACACGACGAGAGATGCAACACATTAGACATAGTCATCCTTGCAATTAACAATTAACAGTCATCCTAACACAAGACAATAAACACGACGAGAGATGCAACACATTAGACATTGTCATCCTTGCAATTAACAATTAACAGTCATCCTAACACAAGACAATAAACACGACGAGAGATGCAACACATTAGACATAGTCATCCTTGCAATTAACAATTAACTGTCATCCTAACACAAGACAATAAACACGACGAGAGATGCAGCACATTAGACATAGTCATCCTTGCAATTAACAATTAACAGTCATCCTAACACAAGCAATAAACACGACGAGAGATGCAGCACATTAGACATAGTCATCCTTGCAATTAACAATTAACAGTCATCCTAACACAAGCAATAAACACGACGAGAGATGCAGCACATTAGACATAGTCATCCTTGCAATTAACAATTAACTGTCATCCTAACACAAGACAATAAACACGACGAGAGATGCAGCACATTAGACATTGTCATCCTTGCAATTAACAATTAACAGTCATCCTAACACAAGACAATAAACACGACGAGAGATGCAGCACATTAGACATTGTCATCCTTGCAATTAACAATTAACAGTCATCCTAACACAAGACAATAAACACGACGGAGATGCAGCACATTAGACATAGTCATCCTTGCAATTAACAATTAACAGTCATCCTAACACAAGACAATAAACACGACGAGAGATGCAACACATTAGACATTGTCATCCTTGCAATTAACAATTAACAGTCATCCTAACACAAGACAATAAACACGACGGAGATGCAGCACATTAGACATAGTCATCCTTGCAATTAACAATTAACAGTCATCCTAACACAAGACAATAAACACGACGGAGATGCAGCACATTAGACATAGTCATCCTTGTAATTAACAATTAACAGTCATCCTAACACAAGACAATAAACACGACGAGAGATGCAACACATTAGACATAGTCATCCTTGCAATTAACAATTAACAGTCATCCTAACACAAGACAATAAACACGACGAGAGATGCAACACATTAGACATAGTCATCTTTGCAATTAACAATTAACAGTCATCCTAACACAAGACAATAAACACGACGAGAGATGCAACACATTAGACATAGTCATCCTTGTAATTAACAATTAACTGTCATCCTAACACAAGACAATAAACACGACGAGAGATGCAACACATTAGACATAGTCATCCTTGCAATTAACAATTAACAGTCATCCTAACACAAGACAATAAACACGACGGAGATGCAGCACATTAGACATAGTCATCCTTGCAATTAACAATTAACAGTCATCCTAACACAAGACAATAAACACGACGAGAGATGCAACACATTAGACATAGTCATCCTTGCAATTAACAATTAACAGTCATCCTAACACAAGACAATAAACACGACGAGAGATGCAACACATTAGACATAGTCATCCTTGTAATTAACAATTAACAGTCATCCTAACACAAGCAATAAACACGACGAGAGATGCAGCACATTAGACATAGTCATCCTTGCAATTAACAATTAACTGTCATCCTAACACAAGACAATAAACACGACGAGAGATGCAGCACATTAGACATTGTCATCCTTGCAATTAACAATTAACAGTCATCCTAACACAAGACAATAAACACGACGAGAGATGCAGCACATTAGACATTGTCATCCTTGCAATTAACAATTAACAGTCATCCTAACACAAGACAATAAACACGACGGAGATGCAGCACATTAGACATAGTCATCCTTGCAATTAACAATTAACAGTCATCCTAACACAAGACAATAAACACGACGAGAGATGCAACACATTAGACATTGTCATCCTTGCAATTAACAATTAACAGTCATCCTAACACAAGACAATAAACACGACGGAGATGCAGCACATTAGACATAGTCATCCTTGCAATTAACAATTAACAGTCATCCTAACACAAGACAATAAACACGACGGAGATGCAGCACATTAGACATAGTCATCCTTGTAATTAACAATTAACAGTCATCCTAACACAAGACAATAAACACGACGAGAGATGCAACACATTAGACATAGTCATCCTTGCAATTAACAATTAACAGTCATCCTAACACAAGACAATAAACACGACGAGAGATGCAACACATTAGACATAGTCATCTTTGCAATTAACAATTAACAGTCATCCTAACACAAGACAATAAACACGACGAGAGATGCAACACATTAGACATAGTCATCCTTGTAATTAACAATTAACTGTCATCCTAACACAAGACAATAAACACGACGAGAGATGCAACACATTAGACATAGTCATCCTTGCAATTAACAATTAACAGTCATCCTAACACAAGACAATAAACACGACGGAGATGCAGCACATTAGACATAGTCATCCTTGCAATTAACAATTAACAGTCATCCTAACACAAGACAATAAACACGACGAGAGATGCAACACATTAGACATAGTCATCCTTGCAATTAACAATTAACAGTCATCCTAACACAAGACAATAAACACGACGAGAGATGCAACACATTAGACATAGTCATCTTTGCAATTAACAATTAACAGTCATCCTAACACAAGACAATAAACACGACGGAGATGCAACACATTAGACATAGTCATCCTTGCAATTAACAATTAACAGTCATCCTAACACAAGACAATAAACACGACGAGAGATGCAACACATTAGACATAGTCATCCTTGCAATTAACAATTAACAGTCATCCTAACACAAGACAATAAACACGACGAGAGATGCAGCACATTAGACATTGTCATCCTTGCAATTAACAATTAACAGTCATCCTAACACAAGACAATAAACACGACGAGAGATGCAGCACATTAGACATAGTCATCCTTGCAATTAACAATTAACAGTCATCCTAACACAAGACAATAAACACGACGGAGATGCAGCACATTAGACATAGTCATCCTTGCAATTAACAATTAATAGTCATCCTAACACAAGACAATAAACACGACGAGAGATGCAACACATTAGACATAGTCATCCTTGCAATTAACAATTAACAGTCATCCTAACACAAGACAATAAACACGACGAGAGATGCAGCACATTAGACATTGTCATCCTTGCAATTAACAATTAACAGTCATCCTAACACAAGACAATAAACACGACGAGAGATGCAACACATTAGACATAGTCATCCTTGTAATTAACAATTAACAGTCATCCTAACACAAGACAATAAACACGACGAGAGATGCAACACATTAGACATTGTCATCCTTGCAATTAACAATTAACAGTCATCCTAACACAAGACAATAAACACGACGAGAGATGCAACACATTAGACATAGTCATCCTTGCAATTAACAATTAATAGTCATCCTAACACAAGACAATAAACACGACGAGAGATGCAACACATTAGACATAGTCATCCTTGCAATTAACAATTAACAGTCATCCTAACACAAGACAATAAACACGACGAGAGATGCAACACATTAGACATAGCCATCCTTGCAATTAACAATTAACAGTCATCCTAACACAAGACAATAAACACGACGAGAGATGCAACACATTAGACATAGTCATCCTTGTAATTAACAATTAACAGTCATCCTAACACAAGACAATACACACGACGAGAGATGCAACACATTAGACATTGTCATCCTTGCAATTAACAATTAACAGTCATCCTAACACAAGACAATAAACACGACGAGAGATGCAGCACATTAGACATAGTCATCCTTGTAATTAACAATTAACAGTCATCCTAACACAAGACAATAAACACGACGAGAGATGCAACACATTAGACATAGTCATCCTTGCAATTAACAATTAATAGTCATCCTAACACAAGACAATAAACACGACGAGAGATGCAACACATTAGACATTGTCATCCTTGCAATTAACAATTAACAGTCATCCTAACACAAGACAATAAACACGACGAGAGATGCAACACATTAGACATAGTCATCCTTGCAATTAACAATTAACAGTCATCCTAACACAAGACAATAAACACGACGAGAGATGCAGCACATTAGACATAGTCATCCTTGCAATTAACAATTAACAGTCATCCTAACACAAGACAATAAACACGACGAGAGATGCAACACATTAGACATAGTCATCCTTGCAATTAACAATCAACAGTCATCCTAACACAAGACAATAAACACGACGAGAGATGCAGCACATTAGACATAGTCATCCTTGCAATTAACAATTAACAGTCATCCTAACACAAGACAATAAACACGACGAGAGATGCAACACATTAGACATAGTCATCCTTGCAATTAACAATTAACAGTCATCCTAACACAAGACAATAAACACGACGAGAGATGCAACACATTAGACATAGTCATCCTTGTAATTAACAATTAACAGTCATCCTAACACAAGACAATAAACACGACGAGAGATGCAACACATTAGACATAGTCATCCTTGCAATTAACAATTAACAGTCATCCTAACACAAGACAATAAACACGACGAGAGATGCAACACATTAGACATTGCCATCCTTGCAATTAACAATTAACAGTCATCCTAACACAAGACAATAAACACGACGAGAGATGCAACACATTAGACATAGTCATCCTTGCAATTAACAATTAACAGTCATCCTAACACAAGACAATAAACACGACGAGAGATGCAACACATTAGACATTGTCATCCTTGCAATTAACAATTAACAGTCATCCTAACACAAGACAATAAACACGACGAGAGATGCAACACATTAGACATAGTCATCCTTGCAATTAACAATTAACTGTCATCCTAACACAAGACAATAAACACGACGAGAGATGCAGCACATTAGACATAGTCATCCTTGCAATTAACAATTAACAGTCATCCTAACACAAGCAATAAACACGACGAGAGATGCAGCACATTAGACATAGTCATCCTTGCAATTAACAATTAACAGTCATCCTAACACAAGCAATAAACACGACGAGAGATGCAGCACATTAGACATAGTCATCCTTGCAATTAACAATTAACTGTCATCCTAACACAAGACAATAAACACGACGAGAGATGCAGCACATTAGACATTGTCATCCTTGCAATTAACAATTAACAGTCATCCTAACACAAGACAATAAACACGACGAGAGATGCAGCACATTAGACATTGTCATCCTTGCAATTAACAATTAACAGTCATCCTAACACAAGACAATAAACACGACGGAGATGCAGCACATTAGACATAGTCATCCTTGCAATTAACAATTAACAGTCATCCTAACACAAGACAATAAACACGACGAGAGATGCAACACATTAGACATTGTCATCCTTGCAATTAACAATTAACAGTCATCCTAACACAAGACAATAAACACGACGGAGATGCAGCACATTAGACATAGTCATCCTTGCAATTAACAATTAACAGTCATCCTAACACAAGACAATAAACACGACGGAGATGCAGCACATTAGACATAGTCATCCTTGTAATTAACAATTAACAGTCATCCTAACACAAGACAATAAACACGACGAGAGATGCAACACATTAGACATAGTCATCCTTGCAATTAACAATTAACAGTCATCCTAACACAAGACAATAAACACGACGAGAGATGCAACACATTAGACATAGTCATCTTTGCAATTAACAATTAACAGTCATCCTAACACAAGACAATAAACACGACGAGAGATGCAACACATTAGACATAGTCATCCTTGTAATTAACAATTAACTGTCATCCTAACACAAGACAATAAACACGACGAGAGATGCAACACATTAGACATAGTCATCCTTGCAATTAACAATTAACAGTCATCCTAACACAAGACAATAAACACGACGGAGATGCAGCACATTAGACATAGTCATCCTTGCAATTAACAATTAACAGTCATCCTAACACAAGACAATAAACACGACGAGAGATGCAACACATTAGACATAGTCATCCTTGCAATTAACAATTAACAGTCATCCTAACACAAGACAATAAACACGACGAGAGATGCAGCACATTAGACATTGTCATCCTTGCAATTAACAATTAACAGTCATCCTAACACAAGACAATAAACACGACGGAGATGCAGCACATTAGACATAGTCATCCTTGCAATTAACAATTAACAGTCATCCTAACACAAGACAATAAACACGACGAGAGATGCAACACATTAGACATTGTCATCCTTGCAATTAACAATTAACAGTCATCCTAACACAAGACAATAAACACGACGGAGATGCAGCACATTAGACATAGTCATCCTTGCAATTAACAATTAACAGTCATCCTAACACAAGACAATAAACACGACGGAGATGCAGCACATTAGACATAGTCATCCTTGTAATTAACCATTAACAGTCATCCTAACACAAGACAATAAACACGACGAGAGATGCAACACATTAGACATAGTCATCCTTGCAATTAACAATTAACAGTCATCCTAACACAAGACAATAAACACGACGAGAGATGCAACACATTAGACATAGTCATCTTTGCAATTAACAATTAACAGTCATCCTAACACAAGACAATAAACACGACGAGAGATGCAACACATTAGACATAGTCATCCTTGTAATTAACAATTAACTGTCATCCTAACACAAGACAATAAACACGACGAGAGATGCAACACATTAGACATAGTCATCCTTGCAATTAACAATTAACAGTCATCCTAACACAAGACAATAAACACGACGGAGATGCAGCACATTAGACATAGTCATCCTTGCAATTAACAATTAACAGTCATCCTAACACAAGACAATAAACACGACGAGAGATGCAACACATTAGACATAGTCATCCTTGCAATTAACAATTAACAGTCATCCTAACACAAGACAATAAACACGACGAGAGATGCAACACATTAGACATAGTCATCTTTGCAATTAACAATTAACAGTCATCCTAACACAAGACAATAAACACGACGGAGATGCAACACATTAGACATAGTCATCCTTGCAATTAACAATTAACAGTCATCCTAACACAAGACAATAAACACGACGAGAGATGCAACACATTAGACATAGTCATCCTTGCAATTAACAATTAACAGTCATCCTAACACAAGACAATAAACACGACGAGAGATGCAGCACATTAGACATTGTCATCCTTGCAATTAACAATTAACAGTCATCCTAACACAAGACAATAAACACGACGAGAGATGCAGCACATTAGACATAGTCATCCTTGCAATTAACAATTAACAGTCATCCTAACACAAGACAATAAACACGACGGAGATGCAGCACATTAGACAGTCATCCTTGCAATTAACAATTAACAGTCATCCTAACGCAAGACAGTAAACACGACGGAGATGCAACACATTAGACATAGTCATCCTTGCAATTAACAATTAACAGTCATCCTAACACAAGACAATAAACACGACGAGAGATGCAGCACATTAGACATAGTCATCCTTGCAATTAACAATTAACAGTCATCCTAGCACAAGACAATAAACACGACGAGAGATGCAACACATTAGACATAGCCATCCTTGCAATTAACAATTAACAGTCATCCTAACACAAGACAATAAACACGACGAGAGATGCAACACATTAGACATAGTCATCCTTGCAATTAACAATTAACAGTCATCCTAACACAAGACAATAAACACGACGAGAGATGCAGCACATTAGACATAGTCATCCTTGCAATTAACAATTAACAGTCATCCTAACACAAGACAATAAACACGACGAGAGATGCAACACATTAGACATAGTCATCCTTGTAATTAACAATTAACAGTCATCCTAACACAAGACAATAAACACGACGAGAGATGCAGCACATTAGACATAGTCATCCTTGCAATTAACAATTAACAGTCATCCTAACACAAGACAATAAACACGACGAGAGATGCAACACATTAGACATAGTCATCCTTGCAATTAACAATTAACAGTCATCCTAACACAAGACAATAAACACGACGAGAGATGCAGCACATTAGACATAGTCATCCTTGCAATTAACAATTAACAGTCATCCTAACACAAGACAATAAACACGACGAGAGATGCAACACATTAGACATAGTCATCCTTGTAATTAACAATTAACAGTCATCCTAACACAAGACAATAAACACGACGAGAGATGCAGCACATTAGACATAGTCATCCTTGCAATTAACAATTAACAGTCATCCTAACACAAGACAATAAACACGACGAGAGATGCAACACATTAGACATAGTCATCCTTGCAATTAACAATTAACAGTCATCCTAACACAAGACAATAAACACGACGAGAGATGCAACACATTAGACATAGTCATCCTTGCAATTAACAATTAACAGTCATCCTAACACAAGACAATAAACACGACGAGAGATGCAACACATTAGACATAGTCATCCTTGTAATTAACAATTAACAGTCATCCTAACACAAGACAATAAACACGACGGAGATGCAGCACATTAGACATAGTCATCCTTGCAATTAACAATTAACAGTCATCCTAACACAAGACAATAAACACGACGAGAGATGCAACACATTAGACATAGTCATCCTTGTAATTAACAATTAACAGTCATCCTAACACAAGACAATAAACACGACGGAGATGCAGCACATTAGACATAGTCATCCTTGCAATTAACAATTAACAGTCATCCTAACACAAGACAATAAACACGACGAGAGATGCAACACATTAGACATAGTCATCCTTGCAATTAACAATTAACAGTCATCCTAACACAAGACAATAAACACGACGGAGATGCAGCACATTAGACATTGTCATCCTTGTAATTAACAATTAACAGTCATCCTAACACAAGACAATAAACACGACGAGAGATGCAACACATTAGACATAGTCATCCTTGTAATTAACAATTAACAGTCATCCTAACACAAGACAATAAACACGACGGAGATGCAGCACATTAGACATAGTCATCCTTGCAATTAATAATTAACAGTCATCCTAACACAAGACAATAAACACGACGAGAGATGCAACACATTAGACATAGTCATCCTTGCAATTAACAATTAACAGTCATCCTAACACAAGACAATAAACACGACGGAGATGCAGCACATTAGACATTGTCATCCTTGTAATTAACAATTAACAGTCATCCTAACACAAGACAATAAACACGACGGAGATGCAGCACATTAGACATTGTCATCCTTGTAATTAACAATTAACAGTCATCCTAACACAAGACAGTAAACACGACGAGAGATGCAGCACATTAGACATAGTCATCCTTGTAATTAACAATTAACAGTCATCCTAACACAAGACAATAAACACGACGGAGATGCAGCACATTAGACATTGTCATCCTTGTAATTAACAATTAACAGTCATCCTAACACAAGACAATAAACACGACGGAGATGCAGCACATTAGACATTGTCATCCTTGTAATTAACAATTAACAGTCATCCTAACACAAGACAATAAACACGACGAGAGATGCAACACATTAGACATTGTCATCCTTGCAATTAACAATTAACAGTCATCCTAACACAAGACAATAAACACGACGAGAGATGCAACACATTAGACATAGTCATCCTTGCAATTAACAATTAACAGTCATCCTAACACAAGACAATAAACACGACGGAGATGCAGCACATTAGACATAGTCATCCTTGCAATTAACAATTAACAGTCATCCTAACACAAGACAATAAACACGACGGAGATGCAACACATTAGACATAGTCATCCTTGCAATTAACAATTAACAGTCATCCTAACACAAGACAATAAACACGACGGAGATGCAGCACATTAGACATAGTCATCCTTGCAATTAACAATTAAGTCATCCTAACACAAGACAATAAACACGACGAGAGATGCAACACATTAGACATAGTCATCCTTGTAATTAACAATTAACAGTCATCCTAACACAAGACAATAAACACGACGGAGATGCAGCACATTAGACATAGTCATCCTTGCAATTAACAATTAACAGTCATCCTAACACAAGACAATAAACACGACGAGAGATGCAACACATTAGACATAGCCATCCTTGTAATTAACAGTCATCCTAACACAAGACAGTAAACACGACGGAGATGCAGCACATTAGACATAGTCATCCTTGTAATTAACAGTCATCCTAACACAAGACAATAAACACGACGGAGATGCAGCACATTAGACATAGTCATCCTTGCAATTAACAATTAACAGTCATCCTAACACAAGACAATAAACACGACGAGAGATGCAACACATTAGACATAGTCATCCTTGTAATTAACAATTAACAGTCATCCTAACACAAGACAATAAACACGACGGAGATGCAGCACATTAGACATAGTCATCCTTGCAATTAACAATTAACAGTCATCCTAACACAAGACAATAAACACGACGAGAGATGCAGCACATTAGACATTGTCATCCTTGCAATTAACAATTAACAGTCATCCTAACACAAGACAATAAACACGACGAGAGATGCAGCACATTAGACATAGTCATCCTTGCAATTAACAATTAACAGTCATCCTAACACAAGACAATAAACACGACGGAGATGCAGCACATTAGACAGTCATCCTTGCAATTAACAATTAACAGTCATCCTAACGCAAGACAGTAAACACGACGGAGATGCAACACATTAGACATAGTCATCCTTGCAATTAACAATTAACAGTCATCCTAACACAAGACAATAAACACGACGAGAGATGCAGCACATTAGACATAGTCATCCTTGCAATTAACAATTAACAGTCATCCTAGCACAAGACAATAAACACGACGAGAGATGCAACACATTAGACATAGCCATCCTTGCAATTAACAATTAACAGTCATCCTAACACAAGACAATAAACACGACGAGAGATGCAACACATTAGACATAGTCATCCTTGCAATTAACAATTAACAGTCATCCTAACACAAGACAATAAACACGACGAGAGATGCAGCACATTAGACATAGTCATCCTTGCAATTAACAATTAACAGTCATCCTAACACAAGACAATAAACACGACGAGAGATGCAACACATTAGACATAGTCATCCTTGTAATTAACAATTAACAGTCATCCTAACACAAGACAATAAACACGACGAGAGATGCAGCACATTAGACATAGTCATCCTTGCAATTAACAATTAACAGTCATCCTAACACAAGACAATAAACACGACGAGAGATGCAACACATTAGACATAGTCATCCTTGCAATTGACAATTAACAGTCATCCTAACACAAGACAATAAACACGACGAGAGATGCAGCACATTAGACATAGTCATCCTTGCAATTAACAATTAACAGTCATCCTAACACAAGACAATAAACACGACGAGAGATGCAACACATTAGACATAGTCATCCTTGTAATTAACAATTAACAGTCATCCTAACACAAGACAATAAACACGACGAGAGATGCAGCACATTAGACATAGTCATCCTTGCAATTAACAATTAACAGTCATCCTAACACAAGACAATAAACACGACGAGAGATGCAACACATTAGACATAGTCATCCTTGCAATTAACAATTAACAGTCATCCTAACACAAGACAATAAACACGACGAGAGATGCAACACATTAGACATAGTCATCCTTGCAATTAACAATTAACAGTCATCCTAACACAAGACAATAAACACGACGAGAGATGCAACACATTAGACATAGTCATCCTTGTAATTAACAATTAACAGTCATCCTAACACAAGACAATAAACACGACGGAGATGCAGCACATTAGACATAGTCATCCTTGCAATTAACAATTAACAGTCATCCTAACACAAGACAATAAACACGACGAGAGATGCAACACATTAGACATAGTCATCCTTGTAATTAACAATTAACAGTCATCCTAACACAAGACAATAAACACGACGGAGATGCAGCACATTAGACATAGTCATCCTTGCAATTAACAATTAACAGTCATCCTAACACAAGACAATAAACACGACGAGAGATGCAACACATTAGACATAGTCATCCTTGCAATTAACAATTAACAGTCATCCTAACACAAGACAATAAACACGACGGAGATGCAGCACATTAGACATTGTCATCCTTGTAATTAACAATTAACAGTCATCCTAACACAAGACAATAAACACGACGAGAGATGCAACACATTAGACATAGTCATCCTTGTAATTAACAATTAACAGTCATCCTAACACAAGACAATAAACACGACGGAGATGCAGCACATTAGACATAGTCATCCTTGCAATTAATAATTAACAGTCATCCTAACACAAGACAATAAACACGACGAGAGATGCAACACATTAGACATAGTCATCCTTGCAATTAACAATTAACAGTCATCCTAACACAAGACAATAAACACGACGGAGATGCAGCACATTAGACATTGTCATCCTTGTAATTAACAATTAACAGTCATCCTAACACAAGACAATAAACACGACGGAGATGCAGCACATTAGACATTGTCATCCTTGTAATTAACAATTAACAGTCATCCTAACACAAGACAGTAAACACGACGAGAGATGCAGCACATTAGACATAGTCATCCTTGTAATTAACAATTAACAGTCATCCTAACACAAGACAATAAACACGACGGAGATGCAGCACATTAGACATTGTCATCCTTGTAATTAACAATTAACAGTCATCCTAACACAAGACAATAAACACGACGGAGATGCAGCACATTAGACATTGTCATCCTTGTAATTAACAATTAACAGTCATCCTAACACAAGACAATAAACACGACGAGAGATGCAACACATTAGACATTGTCATCCTTGCAATTAACAATTAACAGTCATCCTAACACAAGACAATAAACACGACGAGAGATGCAACACATTAGACATAGTCATCCTTGCAATTAACAATTAACAGTCATCCTAACACAAGACAATAAACACGACGGAGATGCAGCACATTAGACATAGTCATCCTTGCAATTAACAATTAACAGTCATCCTAACACAAGACAATAAACACGACGGAGATGCAACACATTAGACATAGTCATCCTTGCAATTAACAATTAACAGTCATCCTAACACAAGACAATAAACACGACGGAGATGCAGCACATTAGACATAGTCATCCTTGCAATTAACAATTAAGTCATCCTAACACAAGACAATAAACACGACGAGAGATGCAACACATTAGACATAGTCATCCTTGTAATTAACAATTAACAGTCATCCTAACACAAGACAATAAACACGACGGAGATGCAGCACATTAGACATAGTCATCCTTGCAATTAACAATTAACAGTCATCCTAACACAAGACAATAAACACGACGAGAGATGCAACACATTAGACATAGCCATCCTTGTAATTAACAGTCATCCTAACACAAGACAGTAAACACGACGGAGATGCAGCACATTAGACATAGTCATCCTTGTAATTAACAGTCATCCTAACACAAGACAATAAACACGACGGAGATGCAGCACATTAGACATAGTCATCCTTGCAATTAACAATTAACAGTCATCCTAACACAAGACAATAAACACGACGAGAGATGCAACACATTAGACATAGTCATCCTTGTAATTAACAATTAACAGTCATCCTAACACAAGACAATAAACACGACGGAGATGCAGCACATTAGACATAGTCATCCTTGCAATTAACAATTAACAGTCATCCTAACACAAGACAATAAACACGACGAGAGATGCAACACATTAGACATAGTCATCCTTGCAATTAACAATTAACAGTCATCCTAACACAAGACAATAAACACGACGGAGATGCAGCACATTAGACATTGTCATCCTTGTAATTAACAATTAACAGTCATCCTAACACAAGACAATAAACACGACGAGAGATGCAACACATTAGACATAGTCATCCTTGTAATTAACAATTAACAGTCATCCTAACACAAGACAATAAACACGACGGAGATGCAGCACATTAGACATAGTCATCCTTGCAATTAATAATTAACAGTCATCCTAACACAAGACAATAAACACGACGAGAGATGCAACACATTAGACATAGTCATCCTTGCAATTAACAATTAACAGTCATCCTAACACAAGACAATAAACACGACGGAGATGCAGCACATTAGACATTGTCATCCTTGTAATTAACAATTAACAGTCATCCTAACACAAGACAATAAACACGACGGAGATGCAGCACATTAGACATTGTCATCCTTGTAATTAACAATTAACAGTCATCCTAACACAAGACAGTAAACACGACGAGAGATGCAGCACATTAGACATAGTCATCCTTGTAATTAACAATTAACAGTCATCCTAACACAAGACAATAAACACGACGGAGATGCAGCACATTAGACATTGTCATCCTTGTAATTAACAATTAACAGTCATCCTAACACAAGACAATAAACACGACGGAGATGCAGCACATTAGACATTGTCATCCTTGTAATTAACAATTAACAGTCATCCTAACACAAGACAATAAACACGACGAGAGATGCAACACATTAGACATTGTCATCCTTGCAATTAACAATTAACAGTCATCCTAACACAAGACAATAAACACGACGAGAGATGCAACACATTAGACATAGTCATCCTTGCAATTAACAATTAACAGTCATCCTAACACAAGACAATAAACACGACGGAGATGCAGCACATTAGACATAGTCATCCTTGCAATTAACAATTAACAGTCATCCTAACACAAGACAATAAACACGACGGAGATGCAACACATTAGACATAGTCATCCTTGCAATTAACAATTAACAGTCATCCTAACACAAGACAATAAACACGACGGAGATGCAGCACATTAGACATAGTCATCCTTGCAATTAACAATTAACAGTCATCCTAACACAAGACAATAAACACGACGAGAGATGCAACACATTAGACATAGTCATCCTTGTAATTAACAATTAACAGTCATCCTAACACAAGACAATAAACACGACGGAGATGCAGCACATTAGACATAGTCATCCTTGCAATTAACAATTAACAGTCATCCTAACACAAGACAATAAACACGACGAGAGATGCAACACATTAGACATAGCCATCCTTGTAATTAACAGTCATCCTAACACAAGACAGTAAACACGACGGAGATGCAGCACATTAGACATAGTCATCCTTGCAATTAACAATTAACAGTCATCCTAACACAAGACAATAAACACGACGGAGATGCAGCACATTAGACATAGTCATCCTTGTAATTAACAATTAACAGTCATCCTAACACAAGACAATAAACACGACGAGAGATGCAACACATTAGACATAGTCATCCTTGCAATTAACAATTAACAGTCATCCTAACACAAGACAATAAACACGACGAGAGATGCAACACATTAGACATAGTCATCTTTGCAATTAACAATTAACAGTCATCCTAACACAAGACAATAAACACGACGAGAGATGCAACACATTAGACATAGTCATCCTTGTAATTAACAATTAACTGTCATCCTAACACAAGACAATAAACACGACGAGAGATGCAACACATTAGACATAGTCATCCTTGCAATTAACAATTAACAGTCATCCTAACACAAGACAATAAACACGACGGAGATGCAGCACATTAGACATAGTCATCCTTGCAATTAACAATTAACAGTCATCCTAACACAAGACAATAAACACGACGAGAGATGCAACACATTAGACATAGTCATCCTTGCAATTAACAATTAACAGTCATCCTAACACAAGACAATAAACACGACGAGAGATGCAACACATTAGACATAGTCATCTTTGCAATTAACAATTAACAGTCATCCTAACACAAGACAATAAACACGACGGAGATGCAACACATTAGACATAGTCATCCTTGCAATTAACAATTAACAGTCATCCTAACACAAGACAATAAACACGACGAGAGATGCAACACATTAGACATAGTCATCCTTGCAATTAACAATTAACAGTCATCCTAACACAAGACAATAAACACGACGAGAGATGCAGCACATTAGACATTGTCATCCTTGCAATTAACAATTAACAGTCATCCTAACACAAGACAATAAACACGACGAGAGATGCAGCACATTAGACATAGTCATCCTTGCAATTAACAATTAACAGTCATCCTAACACAAGACAATAAACACGACGGAGATGCAGCACATTAGACATAGTCATCCTTGCAATTAACAATTAACAGTCATCCTAACACAAGACAGTAAACACGACGGAGATGCAACACATTAGACATAGTCATCCTTGCAATTAACAATTAACAGTCATCCTAACACAAGACAATAAACACGACGAGAGATGCAGCACATTAGACATAGTCATCCTTGCAATTAACAATTAACAGTCATCCTAGCACAAGACAATAAACACGACGAGAGATGCAACACATTAGACATAGCCATCCTTGCAATTAACAATTAACAGTCATCCTAACACAAGACAATAAACACGACGAGAGATGCAACACATTAGACATAGTCATCCTTGCAATTAACAATTAACAGTCATCCTAACACAAGACAATAAACACGACGAGAGATGCAGCACATTAGACATAGTCATCCTTGCAATTAACAATTAACAGTCATCCTAACACAAGACAATAAACACGACGAGAGATGCAACACATTAGACATAGTCATCCTTGTAATTAACAATTAACAGTCATCCTAACACAAGACAATAAACACGACGAGAGATGCAGCACATTAGACATAGTCATCCTTGCAATTAACAATTAACAGTCATCCTAACACAAGACAATAAACACGACGAGAGATGCAACACATTAGACATAGTCATCCTTGCAATTAACAATTAACAGTCATCCTAACACAAGACAATAAACACGACGAGAGATGCAGCACATTAGACATAGTCATCCTTGCAATTAACAATTAACAGTCATCCTAACACAAGACAATAAACACGACGAGAGATGCAACACATTAGACATAGTCATCCTTGTAATTAACAATTAACAGTCATCCTAACACAAGACAATAAACACGACGAGAGATGCAGCACATTAGACATAGTCATCCTTGCAATTAACAATTAACAGTCATCCTAACACAAGACAATAAACACGACGAGAGATGCAACACATTAGACATAGTCATCCTTGCAATTAACAATTAACAGTCATCCTAACACAAGACAATAAACACGACGAGAGATGCAACACATTAGACATAGTCATCCTTGCAATTAACAATTAACAGTCATCCTAACACAAGACAATAAACACGACGAGAGATGCAACACATTAGACATAGTCATCCTTGTAATTAACAATTAACAGTCATCCTAACACAAGACAATAAACACGACGGAGATGCAGCACATTAGACATAGTCATCCTTGCAATTAACAATTAACAGTCATCCTAACACAAGACAATAAACACGACGAGAGATGCAACACATTAGACATAGTCATCCTTGTAATTAACAATTAACAGTCATCCTAACACAAGACAATAAACACGACGGAGATGCAGCACATTAGACATAGTCATCCTTGCAATTAACAATTAACAGTCATCCTAACACAAGACAATAAACACGACGAGAGATGCAACACATTAGACATAGTCATCCTTGCAATTAACAATTAACAGTCATCCTAACACAAGACAATAAACACGACGGAGATGCAGCACATTAGACATTGTCATCCTTGTAATTAACAATTAACAGTCATCCTAACACAAGACAATAAACACGACGAGAGATGCAACACATTAGACATAGTCATCCTTGTAATTAACAATTAACAGTCATCCTAACACAAGACAATAAACACGACGGAGATGCAGCACATTAGACATAGTCATCCTTGCAATTAATAATTAACAGTCATCCTAACACAAGACAATAAACACGACGAGAGATGCAACACATTAGACATAGTCATCCTTGCAATTAACAATTAACAGTCATCCTAACACAAGACAATAAACACGACGGAGATGCAGCACATTAGACATTGTCATCCTTGTAATTAACAATTAACAGTCATCCTAACACAAGACAATAAACACGACGGAGATGCAGCACATTAGACATTGTCATCCTTGTAATTAACAATTAACAGTCATCCTAACACAAGACAGTAAACACGACGAGAGATGCAGCACATTAGACATAGTCATCCTTGTAATTAACAATTAACAGTCATCCTAACACAAGACAATAAACACGACGGAGATGCAGCACATTAGACATTGTCATCCTTGTAATTAACAATTAACAGTCATCCTAACACAAGACAATAAACACGACGGAGATGCAGCACATTAGACATTGTCATCCTTGTAATTAACAATTAACAGTCATCCTAACACAAGACAATAAACACGACGAGAGATGCAACACATTAGACATTGTCATCCTTGCAATTAACAATTAACAGTCATCCTAACACAAGACAATAAACACGACGAGAGATGCAACACATTAGACATAGTCATCCTTGCAATTAACAATTAACAGTCATCCTAACACAAGACAATAAACACGACGGAGATGCAGCACATTAGACATAGTCATCCTTGCAATTAACAATTAACAGTCATCCTAACACAAGACAATAAACACGACGGAGATGCAACACATTAGACATAGTCATCCTTGCAATTAACAATTAACAGTCATCCTAACACAAGACAATAAACACGACGGAGATGCAGCACATTAGACATAGTCATCCTTGCAATTAACAATTAACAGTCATCCTAACACAAGACAATAAACACGACGAGAGATGCAACACATTAGACATAGTCATCCTTGTAATTAACAATTAACAGTCATCCTAACACAAGACAATAAACACGACGGAGATGCAGCACATTAGACATAGTCATCCTTGCAATTAACAATTAACAGTCATCCTAACACAAGACAATAAACACGACGAGAGATGCAACACATTAGACATAGCCATCCTTGTAATTAACAGTCATCCTAACACAAGACAGTAAACACGACGGAGATGCAGCACATTAGACATAGTCATCCTTGTAATTAACAGTCATCCTAACACAAGACAATAAACACGACGGAGATGCAGCACATTAGACATAGTCATCCTTGTAATTAACAATTAACAGTCATCCTAACACAAGACAATAAACACGACGAGAGATGCAACACATTAGACATAGTCATCCTTGTAATTAACAATTAACAGTCATCCTAACACAAGACAATAAACACGACGGAGATGCAGCACATTAGACATAGTCATCCTTGCAATTAACAATTAACAGTCATCCTAACACAAGACAATAAACACGACGAGAGATGCAACACATTAGACATAGTCATCCTTGCAATTAACAATTAACAGTCATCCTAACACAAGACAATAAACACGACGGAGATGCAGCACATTAGACATTGTCATCCTTGTAATTAACAATTAACAGTCATCCTAACACAAGACAATAAACACGACGAGAGATGCAACACATTAGACATAGTCATCCTTGTAATTAACAATTAACAGTCATCCTAACACAAGACAATAAACACGACGGAGATGCAGCACATTAGACATAGTCATCCTTGCAATTAATAATTAACAGTCATCCTAACACAAGACAATAAACACGACGAGAGATGCAACACATTAGACATAGTCATCCTTGCAATTAACAATTAACAGTCATCCTAACACAAGACAATAAACACGACGGAGATGCAGCACATTAGACATTGTCATCCTTGTAATTAACAATTAACAGTCATCCTAACACAAGACAATAAACACGACGGAGATGCAGCACATTAGACATTGTCATCCTTGTAATTAACAATTAACAGTCATCCTAACACAAGACAGTAAACACGACGAGAGATGCAGCACATTAGACATAGTCATCCTTGTAATTAACAATTAACAGTCATCCTAACACAAGACAATAAACACGACGGAGATGCAGCACATTAGACATTGTCATCCTTGTAATTAACAATTAACAGTCATCCTAACACAAGACAATAAACACGACGGAGATGCAGCACATTAGACATTGTCATCCTTGTAATTAACAATTAACAGTCATCCTAACACAAGACAATAAACACGACGAGAGATGCAACACATTAGACATTGTCATCCTTGCAATTAACAATTAACAGTCATCCTAACACAAGACAATAAACACGACGAGAGATGCAACACATTAGACATAGTCATCCTTGCAATTAACAATTAACAGTCATCCTAACACAAGACAATAAACACGACGGAGATGCAGCACATTAGACATAGTCATCCTTGCAATTAACAATTAACAGTCATCCTAACACAAGACAATAAACACGACGGAGATGCAACACATTAGACATAGTCATCCTTGCAATTAACAATTAACAGTCATCCTAACACAAGACAATAAACACGACGGAGATGCAGCACATTAGACATAGTCATCCTTGCAATTAACAATTAACAGTCATCCTAACACAAGACAATAAACACGACGAGAGATGCAACACATTAGACATAGTCATCCTTGTAATTAACAATTAACAGTCATCCTAACACAAGACAATAAACACGACGGAGATGCAGCACATTAGACATAGTCATCCTTGCAATTAACAATTAACAGTCATCCTAACACAAGACAATAAACACGACGAGAGATGCAACACATTAGACATAGCCATCCTTGTAATTAACAGTCATCCTAACACAAGACAGTAAACACGACGGAGATGCAGCACATTAGACATAGTCATCCTTGCAATTAACAATTAACAGTCATCCTAACACAAGACAATAAACACGACGAGAGATGCAACACATTAGACATAGTCATCTTTGCAATTAACAATTAACAGTCATCCTAACACAAGACAATAAACACGACGAGAGATGCAACACATTAGACATAGTCATCCTTGCAATTAACAATTAACAGTCATCCTAACACAAGACAATAAACACGACGAGAGATGCAACACATTAGACATAGTCATCCTTGCAATTAACAATTAACAGTCATCCTAACACAAGACAATAAACACGACGAGAGATGCAACACATTAGACATAGTCATCCTTGCAATTAACAAATAACAGTCATCCTAACACAAGACAATAAACACGACGAGAGATGCAGCACATTAGACATAGTCATCCTTGCAATTAATTGCTGCAGCTGCGTTATGCCTTGAAACACAAAACAACGAACACGGCCAACAACAAACAACAAAACAACAAACACGGCCAACAACAAACAACAAAACAACGAACACAGCCAACAACAAACAACAAAACAACAAACACGGCCAACAACAAACAACAAAACAACAAACACGGCCAACAACAAACAACAAAACAACAAACACGGCCAACAACAAACAACAAAACAACAAACACGGCCAACAACAAACAACAAAACAACAAACACGGCCAACAACAAACAACAAAACAACGAACACGGCCAACAACAAACAACAAAACAACAAACACGGCCAACAACAAACAACAAAACAACGAACACAGCCAACAACAAACAACAAAACAACAAACACGGCCAACAACAAACAACAAAACAACAAACACGGCCAACAACAAACAACAAAACAACAAACACGGCCAACAACAAACAACAAAACAACGAACACGGCCAACAACAAACAACAAAACAACAAACACGGCCGGCGATGCAACACGTGAGAACATACCTTCGTCATCTTTTGCTGGCGTGTATTGGAGTCTGCTTCATAGCGTTTAACAGGCGTCATCATCAAGAGACATCTGCTGGCTGGAATAGGAACTGCTGAGTGCTGAGCCATGCGACACAGCATGCACCAGGCATCATGTTTGATAGACATCTGTTGGATGGAATAGGAACTGCTGAGCCCTGCGGCACAGCATAATAATCAGGCGTCATCTTTGAGAGACATCTGTTGGATGGAATAGGAACTGCTGGACTGTACGGCTCAGGATTTTTAGGCATCATCCTTAAAATAATAAAATAATAGGCATCATAAGTAAAACTTGTATTTTGTTTTGAGAGAAGGTTAAACCCCCTAGGTAGGATGTTTTGGTAGATTTTGTCCGCCCCTGTAGCTCAGTCGGGAGAGCGCTGAGCTTTTGACCTCACCCGGTGTGGCAGGCCGGGTTCGAGTCGCTTCGGCGCTCACTATTTGGCCCTGACTGGGATGGCCTGCGGCCGGTGGTAGTGATCGCACTCAAGGTCAGGTGACGTCAGAAGGCGGGGCGGACCGTGTCCAGGTATGTCGGGCACGTTTAACTTTCGCCTCTAAATTGTGCCGGCTGCCCGGAATTGCCCGATCGGACGGTAGTGGTCAGGGCCTGCGCAACAAGCTCTGCTTAGCGCGGGTCCCGACCTCTGAAACCCGTCCATTCAAAATGTTCCGACTAAATTTGCATTTTATTTTTAAATTGAATTATCGCCGTGGTGTACCTTTTGTTCTTTAAAATTTACAACATTTATCCAAATTAAAGGGTTTAGCAAAACTTTTGACAAAAAAGGGGACATGACCCCTGGCCCCAAGGGCGGATCCAGTCGACCGTCTTGGGGGAGGGGGGGGGGGGAGAAACCGTTTTTAGCGGACCTTACCTACCTCCAATTTCTAATTTCTTCCCGGATTTGGGCCACTTTATTTTGCAACCACACGATTTCTAATGATTTTTTTAGTTTTTCGACCATTTGGGATATCGAAAAATGTCAGCTTGCAGTTTGTATTGTTCCGACATTGCCTTATACTGAGAAAAACTATGTCAATTGTCAGCTGTACCTATGTTTTCGTTCCATACTGCAAGGAAAAGAACTTGAAAAATGTGTGCTGAATCAAGCCGGCTTTGCCCTCAAGAGCAAGGGCGGATCCATCCGTTCGTCTTCGGGGCCAACTACTTTTTGCTGCAAGGTTTGACGACCCTTGCCAAAAAAAACAAGAGCATCCTGGATTTTAATAGTTTTTCGCGGTCAAGGAAAACAATGTTAGTGGAAAGAAGCTAACATATATACATTTTAAACAGAACTTGGAGCATCAAATAAATGGTAGTTTTCTTCAGAACTTCCAGCTCCGAATCTCGGATAGTAAACCGAGAGGAGGGTCCGACCGGAAAAATAAATACGCATTTCGCTGCACAAATGTTTGTCGTTGTTAGATGTTGCGCTCCGAAAAAAGAGTTAAATGCGAGGACGTCAAACATGGTCGAACCAGTCGCACTTCCGCCATTCAAAACCATATTACAGATCATACAGATAATACAGAGATCATGGCGTCAAATTCAACATGCATTTAAGAAACATAAGCTACCCATCTATGCACCGCTTACGGATAGGATGATCAACTTCCATTGCCAGGTTTTTGAAGAATATATATATATATATATATATATATATATATATATATATATATATATATATATATATATATATATATATATATATATATATATATATATCCCTGCTCCGGGACCTCGAGACCATTTGCGCATCCCGGCGGGCATAGACACGACACAGGCAGACGAAGTAACCGATACCTACGGCGAACGCTGCATTTCTCATATTACTGCCATGCAGTCTATGACAGAAAACCTATCCGAGCATTCAGGATTGCTTACCTGCTTACAGCGGCAGCCTCAAATATAGCCGGCGACTTCCCGATCGCCCAAAGAAGTGAACGACTTCGCTGACGGATGGCATTAGGTCTCTGTGGGTTTCACACATGATCACTGACCACTGATCAGCGCCTCCATCATCCGGAGCTCGGTCATTGTTGCTCGGAGAGAGAGGATAGTCTTCTCCACCTTACTGAACACCCTCTACGCCTCCGCCGTTGTAACCGGAAGGACGGCAAGGACCTACAGGAAAAGGGATGGATTGGACAGATTGTTTTATTGTAGACTTGCTTGACCGAAATGGTGCTGGATATAAATAATGAATTAAGGACACCTGTAAACGTGATAATGATTAAACTTATAAATTAACCCTCGCCCTGGGCCCTGTTTCACCAAGTGAATATATTCCTTTTCGGTGCCGTACATATTCACTTTTGTCATACTATGACATATTCTGTTTCACCAAATGCCGTACTGGAATACTTATGCCATCCAAAGTATGACAGCCAAAGTACGGCATTTTTGGAATATATCCCATTTCGACCGGCCGATCTACTTCTTTAGCCAGCTGATTGCCGTGTTTGCTTACATTCAAAGTATGCCAGTTTTAGTGGCATACTTTGCATCCTCAGCGCCAAGCTCAGTGCGGGTTATATTGTTATTGAATCATCAACGGATAGATTGGTCAGCGGATTTTAGTGGCATATTTATTGTTTTATTATTCGTTGTTGTGTCGTTCGTTTTTTTTGCATTTTCAACTGTTCCTGTTGGTGTTTTTGCTGGCATCTGTTTTGAGCATCGTTGTTCTGGAGAATAGAAGGTGAAGTTGAAGCTGGTGAGGCCATGTTGGGCCTATTAGTAGAAAACGCGTTTTCAACCACGTTCAAACGGTGATGCAGATTTGTCTGCGGATAACTATTTAGGTGAGATAGACTTACTAAGAAATTGCATAGAAAGGACGGTAGATATAGAAAGGACGGTATTTCGTATGTTGGTCGTAATAAAAGCTTGTCTTTCACTGTGTATGTATTTAACCGCATATCTAAAAAAGCGGAGCGGACGAGACTCGAACACTCGACCACCAGATCTAAGTCCCAGCGCTCTATCGCTTACGCTATCACAGCACCCGTTGCACTGCTGCTTATTTAATAAATAATCTAAATCAACCTGATGAGCCTACATTGCCATGGCAGCAGAATCATCAAATGAAAACAATGTAACTACCTAGCTCTCAATTATTCCAATATAATGTTGAAACGAAATATTGCGGAGAATAGTGTGCGTCTGCCACAAAACTCACAAGAAAATTGTATCTTAATTGATGTGCTAATCGCGACAGGCTGCGGTCACGCAACACATTTGTCAGCGCATGATACACACGGAAGATATCTTCAAAGAATATTTATTTTCAAGTTACAAAAACGCTCAGCATCTCGCTCGAATATGATTTTTGTTTCGATCTGCTATCCTCTGTTAAACTGCTGTCGCAGTCATAGTAAAGATAAAACACACGCATATCTCCACACTACACAGCTTGTTACCCGACACCACCACGCTGTTTCTTCAGCAAATGTTTTCCGCAGTTTATCTTCATAGCTTTTTGTTTTCATACTTCGGACCAAGGCCGTACTTCGGACTGATGGGGCAAGTCGGTCCGCGTTCGTGTCGCACAATGGCGAACGTGAACTTCTCCACTTGCAAAGTCACCGGCGATTGACTCTTGCTCTGGCGCTGAAGGCATTCTCTTATCAATTACCTTAGCGAATAAAACAATCTAAATTTTTACGTCAATCATAAAAAACAACAGGAAACCACTTAAGTTTCATAGGTAGTAGCTAACAGCCATGAAATTACACCAGGCACGGTAAAGCCGGCGACGAGATTGTTTGTTTACATTGTCGGCCTTGGAATGCCGGCGCCGCGTGAATCATTCCAAGAAAATATAAATATAAGTACAAATCCTTTGAAAACCATGTAATTATATATAAATGAAAATATAAATCAATATCAAAATATTAATATATATCAAAAATATAGATAAGCATATATTTTCCGTTATTTACGTCTGCAGACGGAAAATATAGTGCCGCCCGCTAGCCAATCAGCGCGCGGCTCTGAGTGCATGCGCGAATATTTCTCTTCGAATATATTCCCTACGGCAAGTAATATATTACCGTGATGAAACAGAATAGTATTACTGTCATACTTTGGATGCCGTACTTTTCGGAAGTACGGCATGAATATATTCACTTGGTGAAACAGGGCCCAGGTGGTGGGTCATTTTGCGCCCCCCCCCCCCGAGGTTTTTCAAGAATAGCGGAAAAACAGCGGCGCGCAGTGCACCAAATTTGGCACAGCTATTGGTGCATCAATAATCCACATTGTGTGAAAATTTTGACCCCGGGTCATCTCATGTCAGGTTACCAGGTCACGTCAAGTGACTTTACCTCCAAAAATGTTTGTGGTCGTGCCAAAGCCACAGTGTTTGCCCGAGAGACTTGAAAGTTACAGGATTTAATAATGTCATAATTACCTACAACCCGTTTATCTCGGATGTTTTTATAACGGTGACCTAAGGTCAGGTCAATTTCGTGACCTCCCTATTATAGGTCAATGTGAAAATATACAAATGCTTTCTTTACGGAGAAATGCATTGGATCAGGTCAATTCTTTCAGAATCATGTTATTTTAGCTCATTCTTGATGACCCAGGTGCAATTGTTTTACGATTTATGAGAGAATGGCACATTTTCTACACACTGCACATTCTTTATTCTTTATTCTTTACATTCTGTTTGCACATTCTTTAAAAATGCCGAATATCCATCTTCTTCACTCAGCAGAGCAGACACCAACAGTGAGCATACTATCACAATACGGCCACGTGATAGATACCATTACAGCCTTGCAATGCATTTCCTTCATTTGGCGTTTCGTCTCAAGTACAGCACAATGCCATGCGCTGCTCATGCTACCAAATATAGCTACCAAATAAAGCTTGGATTTTGTTTTGTTTTGCTCGCAGTACCTGCAACAACAAACATTATATTTTTAGGATGCCCAGTACCGTTCTAATATAAACGCAAATATATCATGTCTGAGACTTCACGTCTGGGGTGGGGGGGGGGGGGTGACATAGTGTGGCCCCCCTTGAACAGGCTTGGGGGGACATGGCCCCGCTGCCCCCCCCCCCCCCCCCCGCCTGGATCCGCTTTTGCCCGGCCCCCTGTTCCTACGCCTGGTAATTGACACTGGCACCTCTTATAGCAACCCTGTCATCTGAAATAGCCTCAGAAGAACCTTCTAAACATTTGAAATTAAATTTAGTGCACTTAAGACTACCCATCCGGTACGTTTTCTCGAGTAAGCGTCACGCCTGTCGAGTGTTGCGATGTGTTGCGATGTGACTGCACCCCTGTTGTCATCTGTGACCTGAGTCCTGACTCTCTCCTGCCCGTGTGTCCGGCAGCGCTGTCCGACGCCGACGGTTCGTCTCGGCTGGAACTGGAGGAGCTGTCTCGCCTGATGAGCGTCGAGGGAGCAGTAGTCTCGGCTGCCGCCGGAGCGGGGGGCGGGCTGGTGTCCCCGGTGGAGGAGGCGAGGCGCGTCGCTCGGTCGGCGGCGGCTGTGCCCACCGTGCCCTCTGCGTCGTCTGTTTGGCCGGCTGTGTCGACGCTCTCTGTACCGAGCGGCGCCACGCATCAGCTGATACTGCTGCAGCAGTCGCCACAACAGCAGCAGCAGCAGCAGCAGCAGTCCGCGCCGATGAGACACTACCGCCTGCCGGTGACGTCAGCAGCTGGATGTGTCGCCATACAGCCGCCCGGGGCGCACGGAGCGCGACACTGCTGAGAGGGCTCACTGTACGGAGCGCGACATTGCTGAGAGGGGGGAGGGGCTCACTGCAGCCGCCCGGGGCGCACGGAGCGCGACACTGCTGAGGGGGGAGGGGGCTCACTACAGCCGCCCGGGGCGCACCGAGCGCGACACTGCTGAGAGGGCTCACTGTACGGAGCGCGACATTGCTGAGAGGGGGGAGGGGCTCACTGCAGCCGCCCGGGGCGCACGGAGCGCGACACTGCTGAGGGGGAGGGGGCTCACTACAGCCGCCCGGGGCGCACGGAGCGCGACACTGCTGAGAGGGGAGGGGCTCACTACAGCCGCCCGGGGCGCACGGAGCGCGACACTGCTGAGAGGGGAGGGGCTCACTACAGCCGCCCGGGGCGCACGGAGCACGACACTGCTGAGAGGGGAGGGGCTCACTACAGCCGCCCGGGGCGCACAGAGCGCGACACTGCTGAGAGGGCTCACTGCAGGGGTTGACGAGCCGGCTATTGGCCGTACACCTGGGGAACGCGTACTTCAGTGTGCTCCTTACAGGTTGGGTGTGGAAGGAAATCTCGCTAGTTGTCAGATGTCCGCGGTCACGACCCCACGCCGTGATCGGTGACTAAGCTGCCTAGTGCCTATTGCAGCTGGCTCTGGTGTTAGGCCGTGTGTCGAGCGCATTGTACCGCGACTAAAGCTCACTGATACCACGTCGATGCAATGCGATGTTCCCCAGTCTCACTTGAGCTGTTATCAATTACTCCCACTGTGCTGTCGTCTGCGCTAGTCAGAAGCGCTAGTGCGACTTCGTCTGACGGGGCTGACGTGTGCCGCGAGGCCGCTGTCAGGCCGGACCGAGTCGGAATTAGTTTCCCCTCGGGCGTAACTTTGAGCCACGCTCCGAGAGCTGCCGGCGACGCCCGCCGGCGTCGTGACGGCGTCTCTGAGCCGACGCTCCGGCGACGTCCCGGCGGCGACTTCAGAAGTGTTACGTGCCAGCTGTCAGGCGTGTCGGCCGAGCCGTCGCCGGACCGCCGACGTACCGTCCGATCGGTCAGGCGTGCCGGACCTGTCCAGCGTCTTAGGCGTCTCTTAGGCGTCCGCGTTGGATCGTACGATGTGTGATGAGGCTACGTTGTCGAGTTTCCGTCGTCGCTGCGGCGGCGTGTCTCCGCCGCCGTCCCTAGTGATGTGCTCTGGCGGCGGCGGCGGCGGCTGGGTAGAGAGGTTCATGTCGGTCGGCTGCCGTGCTAGCTGGCACGAAGCCAACCAGTTCGCCCCCTACCGGGCGTGGCAGCGTCTCATCCGGTACTAATGGCCCAGCGCCCCGCGCTGATCTGCCCTGATCTGCTGTCCTGCGCGTCAGCTCCCGCCCCCGCCCCCGCCGCTCCGCCTCCGCCGCTCCGCCTCCGCCGCTCCGCCCCCGCCGTACCTGCCGCCGCCGCGGTGCCCCACAGCGTGTGGGAGGTCATTGGCCGACACTTGTTGGCTAGCTGGGTTATCTGCGGGCCGATCAGACGGAAAGGAGGTGGGAAGGGAGCCCCTCCTCTCTCCCTTCCCCTGCCACACACACACAACACTACTGCCATCCTACGACCACCACCACCACTGCCGCTGTCGCCGCTGCCACCGACGTCGGCCCCTGAGATTAAATGCCGGGAACCATGAGCGGAGATTGGTGGGTCGGTAGGGGGGGGTGGTGCGAACCATGAGCGGAGATTTGTGGGTCGGTAGGGGGGTGGAGATTGGTGGGTCGGTAGGGGAGGGGGAGATTGGTGGGTCGATAGGGGGGGGGGAGATGGTGGGTCGATAGGGGGAGAGAGATGGTGCGAACCATGAGCGGAGATTGGTGGGTCGGTAGGGGGGGATATTTGTGGGTCGGTAGGGGGGGAGATGGTGCGAACCATGAGCGGAGATTGGTGGGTCGGTAGGGGGGGGGAGATGGTGCGAACCATGAGCGGAGATTGGTGGGTCGGTAGGGGGAGATTTGTGGGTCGGTAGGGGGGGGGGAGATGGTGCGAACCATGAGCAGAGATTGGTGGGTCGGTAGGGGGAGATTTGTGGGTTGGTAGGGGGGGAGATGGTGCGGAGATCATTGACACATCACTAGCCTGGTATTTAGCTCTAGGCGGCAGAACGGGTATCTTCGTCGTATGGTTGCTGTCCAGTGCCCTGGCCCTGGCGGGCAGTGCTGGCCGATGGCGCCCGGCTGGATCGGGTTGCGTTGGTGGCTGGCCACCTCGGCTTTTGCGTAGTTTTAGTGTGGCTTTATATTGATATTGAATGGTTTGGATTCCAGTCTTGGCAGCCACAACATTACGCCAAATCTGGGTTTGCGGCATTAAAATAGTTTGAATTCCAAGGTAAAGTTGAAATAGTTACGCGGTTACTACAGTAAAATTATCAGCTGAAAACTTTGTTCGCCCGTGTAGCTCAGTCGGGAGAGCGCTGGGCTTACGATCTAACTCGTCCTGGCAAGGTAGATTGGAGCCGCTTCGGCGCTCGCTATTTGCTTCTGGCTGGGATGACCTGCGGCCGGTGGCAGCGGTCGCGCTCAAGGCCAGTCCGATGAACCCAGTGAGCTGGATGGACTGTCCACAGTCGTTGGGGACGTTCAACTTTCGCCTCTAAATTCTGCCGGTGACTGGAATTGGCGGAATTGGATCTGATCAATGTTGGTGTCAGGGCCCGCACAACAAGCTTAGCTTAGCGTGGGTCGTGATCTCGGAAATCCATCCCATCAAAACATTCGGACTAAATTTGTAAAAGGAAAAACATATTCGCGTAATTAGTTTGATATAATATCATTATGGGATTGTAAATCGAATAGTACGTTTAAGTTTATTTTTATTGACAAGTGTTTAATAATGTGTTTTTGTTGCTAGGAATCACCTCATTATATTATGCATTTGGCCTACATTTTCAGTCATTAATAACCATCAACTAGCGATTTATGGGCGCCATATAACCTCTGCAGTTGGGATACCCTAAAGCAAAAATCACGTATCAAGCGATTTGTATTATTAGAGTTAAAATAAATTTGGTTAAAATGTGTACTCACCAGGTTACACATATCGTATGTTTACCTGAAGTGTCGATTGAACCAGATGTGAATGTGTAAATAAGTAACATTTCAATTTGTAGTATGGTTAAACGTATCATGTCTTGATATGTTTCTGTTATATTTTAACCTTAGTATACTGTGTTTGACGTGGGATTTGCTGGAAACTGAGCACGGGTTTGAGCTCAAGCGATTCGCATCATAGAAGCCATTGCATCACCTAGTTGAATCAGATGCGCGTTTTTAGTTTTTTTTCGCCGCTGCAGACGGCGTTTTTTTTTTGCTGGATCTCGTGTCGCGTCTGCCAGCGGGAAGATGTATTCTGCCACCACGAGAGTGCTGCCATATTTTTACCGTTACCACTGCACACTTTTTAAGAATTTGTTGAAAGGTTTGTAAAGCCTGAATGTATCGCCTTGGTGGAGTCCACGTTTGAAAACGGAGATTCACCTGTGTGGCTGACGGCATTTGGGGAGGGTGTTGTGTGTCATCAAATGCACATGCACATTCATTGATATGCATACGAACCTGCTTTATCATGTTCATTGAGTGGATAGTAACTAACCTTGCGTAGAATAACTACTGAAAGATAGCTTAGTTATTAAAAACCCTAAACGATTGCTGGGTAATTGCTACCATTGGCAAGGGAACGGGTATATGTCGGTGTTGGGTTATGCGTTTGCACAGGAGCGTTGTACATTGCTTTGTGTGACACTACACACTGGCTACTGTGTTGTGGAGCCACGAAAGACACTCGTGGGCATCGTGGAGTAAAGGTCCTGACTACCGCTTGTTGAAATTATTTCTGATATGGTGCCATCATTGTAAGGGGCATTGCATATGTCCGTACCTGACTCCTCCGAATGCGTTCTCGCACAGTCGTGCACATTTGGAACGCGTTTGTACTGCAGTGAGCCGTGTGCTTGTCCATGCGCGTATGTGTGTGGGAAATGCGAATTATACATGCATTGACGTGACCGCCCCCTGTAGCGGGGCCGTTTCGTTTATCTGACGTGACCGGTGCATTATGTGACGTCATGGGTTCGCCCCGCGGCGCCGAACCTGCTGATACATTAATGCTCGCGCGGAGGACACACAGCCGACGGAGCCGGAGCCGCCTGTGGTGTGTCGAGAGTGTTGGGGCGGTGGTCTGCGTCAGCCGCCGTCACAAGCTGAGAAGCCGCAGCCGATCCCGCCCTGCCGCCCCTGCTCGGCTGAGAGACGCTGGTTAACGATGACGCGGGGGGGGGCGACCGGGGAGAATGCATTGCAAGGTTTCCGCCTGACCCGAGCTGTGGGCTGACTCAGAATGTGTGTGAGCTGAGTGGTGTGTGGTGTGTGGAAGACATGGAAGCCGTGCATGGGGTCTGAGCGACGCACTCGTGGAAGGATGCAATCCAATGTTTCAAACATGGCGGATAAATGTTGCAGGGGTGGTGCTAGGAAACGCTGGCCTCGAGAGGCGACTTTAAAGAGCTGAACGGGGATCTGAGCGACGCATTCGTAGAAGAATGCAACCCAATGTTTGCATGGGGTCTGAGCGACGCACTCGTGGAAGGATGCAATTTGATGTTTCAAACATGGCGGATAAATGTTGCAGGGGTGGTGCTAGGAAACGCTGGCCTCGAGGGGCGACTGTAAAGAGCCGAACGACTGCGCAATAAACGCTGCAGATTGCCTTACCGACCTGTTTGTAAACCGCGTGCCGAAAACTCAATGCCGTGGAAGACGCGTCCCAGAGGAGCCGTAACACAGTCTCGAGAGGCCGTCGCAGAGATTGCCAGGTCACGGGCCGTGCCGTGCGCGGGGGCACCGTGCCGTGGCAGCGGCAACGTGCCGTGCCGTGGCAGCGAAGCCGCGCCGGCCGCAACAGGCCGGCCTTCGTGTCCGTGGGGAGGCGAGGTCGTATACTTGCTCCGTCGGGATGCGGCGGATCGAGGTCGTATACTTGGATCAGGATGTATGGCTTATGCGAGTGATGTGGAATGGCTTAACGGTTCTTGAGAAGATGATATGAGTGGTTCCATGCGTATTCAGAAATGCAGATGTCACCTTTGAGTCTCAGCTGGTCTTAAATGGACTATCACACCTTAACATTATATTTGAGTTGAGGTAGCCATTTTGATGGCTTGGCATTTAAATTAAGTATGGTAGCAGTTAAAACAACCACAATGAGCTAAGCAAACAGATATTAGGGTTTGATTTTGGCATCTGTAAAAAATAAGGCCCAGGTGTATTTGAATAGGGCCTCTAAACCGACAGCGTCGTCTCTCTTTACCCAACTGTTCATGATAGTCGACTTGTTTTAGGGTAAACCTTGGAGATATTTGCTACGTTTCAATGGTTTGGTAATTGGTTTGTTTTGTATTCAAAGGCCAAAGCACCAGAATTGTCTCGAAATAATTGTGCCCATACTTTGGCAGCGTAAAGGATTTCTGTGTAGCTCTCTAGAGCTCAATATGACGTCATCAACCCAAATATTAAAACCTAACTTGTTTATGAAATTGAGCACTGTTTGCGAGAAACAAATGTCATAATCGTGTTCGGCAGCAATTACTTCATATTTTGCACCATAAGCAGCGTACATTTGACAACTTTTGGGAAGGTGGGGTAGTCCCTTTAACCCGCGAGTTACTGGGGTATTTCATAACGCGACTTACTGGGGGGGGGGGGCTATTTTTTGCCCCCCCCCCCTCTGATCTCCGGAACTACTGGACCGAATGTAAAAATTCAAACGGCATTCGATAGCCCTGGGAAATTCATCGAGGGAAACATAATATTGTTGACCTCGGGGTCACCGATGACGTCACAGGTCAGGTCAAGTACAAAATGTTTGACCGTGTCAAAAGGTCTCGATGGATGGAATTGTCGCGCAAAATTGCGATATTAAACACATAAACTGTCAATACATCGGTATGATTCGTGTGTCTGACACTTCTAAGTACCTTTCTAAGCTGTTTATGACCTTGGGTCAGGTCAAGGTCATCCGAGGTCACGAGGTCAAACTGCAGATTACGGTCATTAGGCGTTGTAACACATGTTTATGGGTTTGTTTTTCGTCTAGAACGCGAAAGATGACCTTAGAACATTGTTTGTTCCATATAAATAGAAGTAAAAAGCAAAAATGGAAATGCGTTTTTATGCATAGTAATGCTGTGAGAAGTGGTCGATTTTTGTCATTCAAAGGTCATAACTCGGTCATTTTTAAAGATATCGACTTTAAATTTGGTACACATATTCACCGCATACGTCTCGATCACATATATTCCGGTTTTTTGATAACTCTAATTTTTTCTTGGAAATTTTGTAAAAACAAAAAAAAATGTATTTGGATTTCTCAAAATTTTGAATTTAAAAAAAACTCAAAAATCTGAGATGGCAGTTTGATAGCGCAGTCTATTGTCAGTAATTTGACTTAAAACAATTTAGTTTATCTAAAATATCGTACCTTTGACAGCGTTTTCCGCAAACCATTATTTTGCAACAAAAACCGAAGAACATGACGTCACTCTGACGTCATTCCCGGTTGACCTATCATAGCCTCATATTTTTTCGTTTGCCAATATGTGTAGAATTGATGTGAGAGAAGGTACGGCAAGTTTGGTGACGATACCGGTGTTCGTTTAGGAGTTATTGCAAAATAACGGGAGGGGGTGCAAAAAATAGCCCCCCCCCCAGTAACTCGCGGGTTAAAGGGATATTGCCACCTCCGGAGGATTTCTAAAAAGAAACTTAAATGAATGGTGGGGATCAACAATCATTTATGCTCAAGCTCAAACTTGCTCCTGCAGCACCTAAAGCAGTGCATCGGCAAAGCATTTTGTATTTATTTCTGACTCCAAAACGTTGGTCCCAGCTGTGCTTAGTACTAGATTCATGATGGCCGCTCTCATCCAGTTTGGCTGTGGAATTGGCGCCCGCCCAAAGCCGAAGCGTACGAATTCACCGAGACTTGACCTTGAAAAGTCTGTCTGTGTTATAAGTTATAAGGGATGTTATACTATTATTAATTAAGGAAGTTAACTTTTGAGAGACTGATGTCAGATGTGATCCAAGATTGTAATCAATGTTGGCTCATGAGCCATGAATGCATTGTGGTTTTACCATGGGATCCAATGGTATCCTTAAAACATGCTTGAATTATGTCGTGGGATCCACTGGGATCACAGAACAAACCTATTATTTTTGTCGTGGGATCCAAAGATCATAGATCAAACATTATGTTTTTGCTGTGGGATCCAATGGGATCATAGATCCAACCTTATATTTTGCCGTGGGATCAACCGGATCATGGATCTAACATTGTATTTTTGCCGTGGGATCCAATGGGATCATAGATCCAACCTTATATTTTTGTTGTGGGATCCACGGATCAAAGATCAAACATTGCATTTTTGTCGTGGGATCCACTGGGATCATAGATCCTTCCCTGGGATCCATGCACATGTCTGGTTATAAGGTATAGGTCACAAAATAAATCTCCTACGGTCCCATAGTCGAGCCATAGCATTTGTGCTGTTTTATTATGAAAGAGGCCAAGGTTGTTGAAAATATAATTAACTATATACGCTTTTTTTGTTTTAAAGTTCACTTACGGAATGGTGATGTTGAGTGTGCAACATTCAAAAGAAAATAATAGTCCGCAAAGCAAAAAGGTGATTCTAAATAGTGGTGAGGAGACTCCAATTTTAGGAATGTGTGCCAAGCATGAGTGGTGCAAATGCATTTTTTTTATCTAATGGGGGAGTTTCGGGACCCAAATTTTGCAGGTGAAATCGGACACGCTTAATCGACCGATACACACACACACACAAAACAAAATCCATATTTGCCCGCGAGGTGACAATATCCCTTTAACGTAGAACTGTCATATTTGTGCAATAAACCAGTCGCCCTTAGTTTACTTATTCTTCCTTTCTGGAGGAGGATTAGTAATGTTCAACTGGAAACATTGTGCGCACTTACAAGGAATAGCTTAACTCTGTTTATTCAGCAAAAGTAGCAAGCTTCAATACCAGATTATATCACTCCACCACAATTACTGTTTGTAGGACGACGGGAACTTTTTCATAGTTGGGGACTGACAAGAATTCTAGGTCGATTATTTTCAGTCAACACCATAGAGTTTAGCAATTGCCAAGGTGGGAGGATAGCGAACCACCTCCCCCATCCCTGCTCCCTCGTCCTTGGTCATTGTTTTACATGAACACATTAGTGCCCAGACAGGAGAAGACCAATTGGAATTATGTATGCTCATTGCTCAGTGCTCATATGGTGTGTGGCACTGTGGCAAGCTACCTATTTTGCACCATAAGCGGCGTACATTTGACAACTTTTGGGAAGGTGGGGCAGTCCCTTTAAAGGGAAATAATGACCTTTTTATTTTGTTAGCAACAATTTCTTAGGCTACCGCTATGGTTTTACAATTATTTTATTTAAATTTAAGAATTAAATAAAATTATTCCCAAATTCGAAGTTGTAAGTTTGGGAAAAATACAAAACAAGTACCTTGTGTACTTCATGAAGGTCATTGACACATTCGCCTTCCCTACCATTGTTTACATCGATTGTGGCATTTTTGGAGGCTCTGTGACATTTCCGATCAAACTGAGCGCTGCTCGGACACACGCTAGTAGCGCTTTCGTTCTCCATGGCAACCAGGCGTCAGCCAATCAAAAGCCAGAAAGGGAATACGTTCTGGCTTTTCATTGGCTCACGCCTGGTTGCCATGGAGAACGAAAGCGCTACTAGCAACAACTCGCCACAATGGTTAAGTGCGCCGAGAAGCATGACAATGCTTTGTAAACAAATCGCCGACGCTAAATAGGTCGCCGTCGATGTGCATCGATGAGCTTCCGATTTAATTGCCAGTTTTGTGTTATTGTTTGTTAGTTTTTTGGGGAAAAATTATTATTTTTCATGATAATATAAAGCATAGTGTTATATACAGCCACAGACAAATTATACAATACTCCTAATGTTGAAAACAAATGAATTTCTTTGCAAAAATCGAGGGTCGCAACCACTAACTATGCCGCCGTTGATGTGCATCGATGAGCTTCCGATTTTATTGCCACTTTTTCCAATCGCTGTTAGTTTTAGAAGATCGCCGGGCATATAATCACAACAAGCAGAACGCACAATATATTTTCCACTCCATTACGTAAACAAACAATACGGGAAAAGCCCGCAGTTTGATGAGGACCAAAAGTACTTGCAAGTACCGGTCGTTAAAAGTGTGGAACGCTTATCAACTTTAACTTGAAATATCTTTCGGTAGGAAAGTTTTCATGCAAAATGTGATGAATTTACAATATATTTTGGTCTCGTCTGGCGATTTCAAGTGCTAACTCCATTTTTGTGGAAAAAGGTCATTATTTCCCTTTAAAGGGATATTGCCACCTCCGGAGGATTTCTAAAAAGCAAGCAATGGTGCGCGTGACCAATTCTGCTCCTCTGCTCTGCTTCTGCTTTCTGCTCTTACAGTCTGTATAGCGATATGTTTAGGTATCAATATATTGTCATTTGTCACGAATACACTTTTGTTTTTAATTGAAGGACATGTTTGATCATTTTCGATTCTTCGATTTTCGATTCAACACATAAATGCGCTCCAAAGACGGGACAAATACCTCAAGAAATTGAACCTTCATGTCATTGCACTACATAGGAGGAAATGACAAAAGCTAGACAAGGCTTGTTTTTCGGCCGAAAGATGTGCCTACTTCATGCAAAATGTATCCAAACCATATTACCCTTAACCCTATTCCCTGCGGGCGGCCAGAATTACGTTAACCTGCGGGGGGGGGGCAGATTCTTCCCCCCCCCCTCCCCCAGAGATTTCGAGAACCGCTCGGTCGATTTCGATGGGAAAGCGCCATTCGATGCGTCATGACAAGATCTCTCTTTTTGTACCCGACATTTTTGTTTTGTTCAAAAATGGGGTGCCAGGGGGCAAAAAAAATCCGACAATTTTGGGTGTTTTTGAAAGGTCATTGCAGCCATGTGGCTTGACCGATTGGCATGCCCCAAACGTTTTTGAGCTTCAAATTTACTGGGCTTTAATATATCAAAAGACAGCAAACAAAATAAAAAATAATATGCGTATTCAGGGAATGTAAAATGGGGGGATTTTCTAAGAAAAAAAAATGTGCTGTTCGTGATTGTTTGGGACGTCATGAACGTCACATGTGGGTATTATATGCTGTAATTTGTTAAATTTGATATATTGCGCATAGGCGGATCCAGGAAAAAAACATGGGGGCACCATGCGCGTAACGCTTTTATCATCTTACTAATTTGAAGTTGGACCTAATTTGAGGGTGGGTATCGCCTCCCATTTTTTATCCTGAGTGCGCCTCTGCCCCAAAAATATGTACAATCCCAGTATCTATGATGCATATTGCATTGTAATTGTTTCTGACGCATTTATTGCACTGCAAACCACGAAGGAAGTATGCGCCGCAAAACTGCATTCGTAACACGCTCCCCAAAACAGGAGCCTGCAACCGCCTCTGCTGGACCTATTTTTTCAAAATTTTGACAACACGCGCCATTCAATTTTGGGAAAAGTCACAAAATTTCAGGACGCTAGGCCTAACGGTTTAGAAGGGGCAAGTGAACAACTAACGGGGGGGGCAGAATCTGCCCCCGCAGGGAATAGGGTTAAAGGGAAATAAATAATTTTTTCCACACAAATTGAATTAGCACTTGAAATTGGGAGAGGAGACAAACTTATATGTAAATCCATTCACATTAAGCATTTGAAAATCTCTAACCGAAGTTATTTCAATTTGGAAAGGCTTAATCGTTCACGCTGGAAACAACGGTATCGGGAAGTATGCGTTGACACATGTGTTGGTACTTAAAATGATTTTCCTGCTCATTTTTAATTTATATTTGAATATACATATTTCATCAATAACTCTGGAATGTGCCTGGTCTTACGTTACTGAATTTGGTAGGTGGATTTGGATTAGCTCGAACATAATTTTTGTCTTCAATTCATAAAAAGTGTTTGAAAATTGTTCTTCAGTTTGGTCGCCCATACGCTGGGTATTTCGTAGCAACAATCTATTTTTCGACGTCCCCTATTGACCCCCACGTGCATGCAGTTTGTTTGTAGCATTTAATGTAACAACGCAAAGCATGTTGACATCACTTAATTATTTGCTAACATTAGTCTAATTGAGCTTAAACATAATTTCATCACTCAATTTTAAGCGTAACAAAATTGCTCTCCACTTTGGTCGCCCATACACTTGGTATTTCGTAGAAACGATCTAAGTTGTTGTCACTTTTCAACGTTCAACAAATGGGGCACCACAATTGAAGCTATTGTAGACAAGGGCGTAGGCAATAGGGGGCCAACGGGGCCATGCCCCCCCCCCCCCCCCCTGCAGTCCAGGGGGTCCCTCTGGCGACCGAGCGAGGGCCGAAGGCCCCGATGTTTTTGATGGTGTCAGGTGCCCGCAAAACGCCTTACGTCGTATAAAAGAACGCTCACGAACCGATAAAAAATCGTAACACGAATAAATAACAGCACTTGCTTGTCTGTTAAAGGCATGTATATTGTATATGTAAATACGTAGAAAGGGTCCCCAGCTAGTGTGGATAGAGCCCTCTAACAGCTTTTAAAGGGCCCTACCGATCTGCACAGAGGGCCCCTGTCGGCATTTAGAGGGCCCCTTCCGGTTGTAGAGGGCCCTCTGCCGGCCTTTATAGGGCCCTGCCGATCTGGAGTGGGCCCTCTGCCGGTCTTTAGAGGGCCCTGCCGATCGTAGATCGCCCTGCCAATCTGCAGAGGGCCTCTGTCGGCATTTAGAGGGCCCTGTTGACCTGTAGAGGGCCCTCTTCCAGGCCTTAGATGCCCTGTCGATCTGCAGAGTGTCCCAGACAATCTGTAGAGGGCCCTCTGCTGGCCTTTAGAGGGCCCTTCCAATCTGTAGAGGGCCCTCTGCCTACCTTTAGAGGGCCCTTCCAGCATGTAGAGGGCCTGCCGATCTGCAGAGGGCCCCCTGCCGGCATTTAGATGGCCCCTTCCGGTTGTAGAGGGCCCTCTTCCGGCCTTTGTAGGGCCCTGCCGATCTGTAGAGGGCCCGATCTGTATATACATATATACATGTATACATGTATACATATATACATATATACACACACACACACATATATATATATATATATATATATATATATATATATATATATATATATATATATATATATTCAATCAGCAAATAAGTAAAATATACCTATTTCTGTTGTATTGCTGATGTCATTACTATAGAGAATATATCAAAGATGACCTAAAATAATTGAACACTGTGGGACGCCAATTTTCATCATTTGTTTCTTAGATGCAACCTCATTGCCATTTTATGCCTCTTATTAATATATGACTCTATCGTGTTGTAGAAACCCCTCGTATCACAATGCGGTGTATTTTTGCAAGAGAATTGCCAAGCAAACGGTATCCAAAGCTTTCTGTAAATCATCATCATCACGTTGATTAACAGAAATAGGAAGTAAATACAAATTAAGGGTGAATTGGCACCGAAGCGCTTACAAACGCTTAAGTCAAGGTACCAACTCGAAAGTAAACATGCATTTTCTCGAGTACCTCCACCACCGCCGCTACGTCAGGCTCGCAGGCCTATGGCTAAGAGAAGCCCGCCCGTCACTGCACACCTCGCCAGGTTCGTCTCGCTCGTCCGCTAACAATTTATCTGCTACTATCGCAGTCAAATCTTCTTGATCTTAAAATATAGGCCTGAAGATACTTAGTCACCGCGCGACCATCGCCGCCGCGGAGATTCCGTCCATGGATGAGGATTTGGAGTTGGATGTAGGTCGGCATATTTCTGAAATCACAATGCAGTGTGTTTGACAAATTTTCGAACAGTGCTTTTCTTTCGAGGATGTATTTGGGGCATGCAAGTATAAAGTGATGAACATTTTTCATTTGGTGAGCGCAGGAACATGCTGGTGTGTCCGATTTTTGAAGTTGAAATAAATGAGAATTCAAATGGGACATTTAGCTTCTCAATCTGAGGCCAATTTCGCAAAGCAAAAAGTTTGTAATTACAAAGAATTTCTTTGTTATTACAAATAATTTTTACACATGTTTGTAGTTTGGATTTCACAAAACCCCAGGGCAGTTAATCTCAATTTACTATTTACAAACTAGTTTACAAAGATATTGTTTGTAAAAATGTTTGCAATTGCACATGTTCTATTTCTCAAAGGTTGACGGAAGTGAGGAAATGTTTGCAATTACAAACTTGGAATTCCAGTGGGTCAGGGGTTCTGAATTTCAGAAACTGCATTGATAGTTGACGTTGTTTGACTGTTCAGGTTATTTTCTTGGTGAGGTTGTTACGTTGCCGACGTTGTTAGGGTAATGGTTTAGTTATACATAGGTATAGCTGCCAAAAAAGTTATTTCCCGAGAGATTCGAACAGGGATCTCCAGCTTTGAAGTCCAGTTACAGTGCACCCTACCGATTGCGCTATGATGTGAGGGCCGAGTGCCGCCTCTGCGCGGGGAAACCGCATGGCGATAGAATTGCAGCGGTCAACGATGTCTTGTGCAATGTGCAGTGAACCTTAACCCTTTACGACGTAGGAAATCGGCTAGGTTAGGTGAAAAAATGGTCCAGAAATTCAACGATCTTTCTTTTGAGAGTAGTGCTGTTGTTATGCTCCGCCACCCCGTGAATGGACAAATTCTGTTTACTCTAATTGCTTACCAAGATGTATTTTTACGATGAGAGTTTGCATTCCGATGAAATTTTAATTAAAAGATAATTCTCGCTATAACTAATGTTATTTTGAATACAAAAAACACAATGTAAATATTTGTTAAATAAATTTGCTAACAATCAAACTAATTGTCATTAGATATAATTAATAAACTAAAAAACATGACTTTGTACTCGAAAATGTGCAAATCCAATGTTAGCAAAATGTTATTATTATGTTGGAATATTTCGGCCACAGGCCGAAAAAGGCCTGTGGCCGAAATATTATTTGATAAAAGCCTGTGGTCGAAATATTACAACATAATAATAACATTTGGATAACATTTGATTTTCACATTTTCGAGGAAAAGGTCATGTTTTTTAGTTTATTAATTATATCAAGTATGTTCCTAGCACAATCACTAAACTCTATATTTGTCATTAGCATCAAGATTAATACAAACGTTCTTGATTTCAAGGTTTCTGCTGTACTAATATTTGTGTTTACAGCTTTCTTTACTATCGGTAATTCAGAAGTGGTGAATGTTTGTGAAATGTCTTTTTGTGAGGTTTGCAATATTTTCTTGCGTTTGTAATCGCAAACATGTGTAATTACTAACTTATTTGTGAAATATGCCTCTGGTGTGGTGAATATTAACCATTTTTGACCCATCCGTATAGAAATGCGGAGGAGTTGGTAATCCCAGCTGCTCAATGATATGGTTTATGAAAGCAGTGTGTGTGTGTGTGTGTGTGTGTGTGTGTGTGTGTGTGTGTGTGTGTGTGTGTGTGTGTGTGTGTGTGTGTGTGTGTGTGTGTGTGTGTGTGTGTGTGTGTGTGTGTGTGTGTGTGTGTGTGTGTGTGTGTGTGTGTGTGTGTGTGTGTGTGTGTGTGTGTGTGTGTGTGTGTGTGTGTGTGTGTGTGTGTGTGTGTGTGTGTGTGTGTGTGTGTGTGTGTGTGTGTGTGTGTGTGTGTGTGTGTGTGTGTGTGTGTGTGTGTGTGTGTGTGTGTGTGTGTGTGTGTGTGTGTGTGTGTGTGTGTGTGTGTGTGTGTGTGTGTGTGTGTGTGTGTGTGTGTGTGTGTGTGTGTGTGTGTGTGTGTGTGTGTGTGTGTGTGTGTGTGTGTGTGTGTGTGTGTGTGTGTGTGTGTGTGTGTGTGTGTGTGTGTGTGTGTGTGTGTGTGTGTGTGTGTGTGTGTGTGTGTGTGTGTGTGTGTGTGTGTGTGTGTGTGTGTGTGTGTGTGTGTGTGTGTGTGTGTGTGTGTGTGTGTGTGTGTGTGTGTGTGTGTGTGTGTGTGTGTGTGTGTGTGTGTGTGTGTGTGTGTGTGTGTGTGTGTGTGTGTGTGTGTGTGTGTGTGTGTGTGTGTGTGTGTGTGTGTGTGTGTGTGTGTGTGTGTGTGTGTGTGTGTGTGTGTGTGTGTGTGTGTGTGTGTGTGTGTGTGTGTGTGTGTGTGTGTGTGTGTGTGTGTGTGTGTGTGTGTGTGTGTGTGTGTGTGTGTGTGTGTGTGTGTGTGTGTGTGTGTGTGTGTGTGTGTGTGTGTGTGTGTGTGTGTGTGTGTGTGTGTGTGTGTGTGTGTGTGTGTGTGTGTGTGTGTGTGTGTGTGTGTGTGTGTGTGTGTGTGTGTGTGTGTGTGTGTGTGTGTGTGTGTGTGTGTGTGTGTGTGTGTGTGTGTGTGTGTGTGTGTGTGTGTGTGTGTGTGTGTGTGTGTGTGTGTGTGTGTGTGTGTGTGTGTGTGTGTGTGTGTGTGTGTGTGTGTGTGTGTGTGTGTGTGTGTGTGTGTGTGTGTGTGTGTGTGTGTGTGTGTGTGTGTGTGTGTGTGTGTGTGTGTGTGTGTGTGTGTGTGTGTGTGTGTGTGTGTGTGTGTGTGTGTGTGTGTGTGTGTGTGTGTGTGTGTGTGTGTGTGTGTGTGTGTGTGTGTGTGTGTGTGTGTGTGTGTGTGTGTGTGTGTGTGTGTGTGTGTGTGTGTGTGTGTGTGTGTGTGTGTGTGTGTGTGTGTGTGTGTGTGTGTGTGTGTGTGTGTGTGTGTGTGTGTGTGTGTGTGTGTGTGTGTGTGTGTGTGTGTGTGTGTGTGTGTGTGTGTGTGTGTGTGTGTGTGTGTGTGTGTGTGTGTGTGTGTGTGTGTGTGTGTGTGTGTGTGTGTGTGTGTGTGTGTGTGTGTGTGTGTGTGTGTGTGTGTGTGTGTGTGTGTGTGTGTGTGTGTGTGTGTGTGTGTGTGTGTGTGTGTGTGTGTGTGTGTGTGTGTGTGTGTGTGTGTGTGTGTGTGTGTGTGTGTGTGTGTGTGTGTGTGTGTGTGTGTGTGTGTGTGTGTGTGTGTGTGTGTGTGTGTGTGTGTGTGTGTGTGTGTGTGTGTGTGTGTGTGTGTGTGTGTGTGTGTGTGTGTGTGTGTGTGTGTGTGTGTGTGTGTGTGTGTGTGTGTGTGTGTGTGTGTGTGTGTGTGTGTGTGTGTGTGTGTGTGTGTGTGTGTGTGTGTGTGTGTGTGTGTGTGTGTGTGTGTGTGTGTGTGTGTGTGTGTGTGTGTGTGTGTGTGTGTGTGTGTGTGTGTGTGTGTGTGTGTGTGTGTGTGTGTGTGTGTGTGTGTGTGTGTGTGTGTGTGTGTGTGTGTGTGTGTGTGTGTGTGTGTGTGTGTGTGTGTGTGTGTGTGTGTGTGTGTGTGTGTGTGTGTGTGTGTGTGTGTGTGTGTGTGTGTGTGTGTGTGTGTGTGTGTGTGTGTGTGTGTGTGTGTGTGTGTGTGTGTGTGTGTGTGTGTGTGTGTGTGTGTGTGTGTGTGTGTGTGTGTGTGTGTGTGTGTGTGTGTGTGTGTGTGTGTGTGTGTGTGTGTGTGTGTGTGTGTGTGTGTGTGTGTGTGTGTGTGTGTGTGTGTGTGTGTGTGTGTGTGTGTGTGTGTGTGTGTGTGTGTGTGTGTGTGTGTGTGTGTGTGTGTGTGTGTGTGTGTGTGTGTGTGTGTGTGTGTGTGTGTGTGTGTGTGTGTGTGTGTGTGTGTGTGTGTGTGTGTGTGTGTGTGTGTGTGTGTGTGTGTGTGTGTGTGTGTGTGTGTGTGTGTGTGTGTGTGTGTGTGTGTGTGTGTGTGTGTGTGTGTGTGTGTGTGTGTGTGTGTGTGTGTGTGTGTGTGTGTGTGTGTGTGTGTGTGTGTGTGTGTGTGTGTGTGTGTGTGTGTGTGTGTGTGTGTGTGTGTGTGTGTGTGTGTGTGTGTGTGTGTGTGTGTGTGTGTGTGTGTGTGTGTGTGTGTGTGTGTGTGTGTGTGTGTGTGTGTGTGTGTGTGTGTGTGTGTGTGTGTGTGTGTGTGTGTGTGTGTGTGTGTGTGTGTGTGTGTGTGTGTGTGTGTGTGTGTGTGTGTGTGTGTGTGTGTGTGTGTGTGTGTGTGTGTGTGTGTGTGTGTGTGTGTGTGTGTGTGTGTGTGTGTGTGTGTGTGTGTGTGTGTGTGTGTGTGTGTGTGTGTGTGTGTGTGTGTGTGTGTGTGTGTGTGTGTGTGTGTGTGTGTGTGTGTGTGTGTGTGTGTGTGTGTGTGTGTGTGTGTGTGTGTGTGTGTGTGTGTGTGTGTGTGTGTGTGTGTGTGTGTGTGTGTGTGTGTGTGTGTGTGTGTGTGTGTGTGTGTGTGTGTGTGTGTGTGTGTGTGTGTGTGTGTGTGTGTGTGTGTGTGTGTGTGTGTGTGTGTGTGTGTGTGTGTGTGTGTGTGTGTGTGTGTGTGTGTGTGTGTGTGTGTGTGTGTGTGTGTGTGTGTGTGTGTGTGTGTGTGTGTGTGTGTGTGTGTGTGTGTGTGTGTGTGTGTGTGTGTGTGTGTGTGTGTGTGTGTGTGTGTGTGTGTGTGTGTGTGTGTGTGTGTGTGTGTGTGTGTGTGTGTGTGTGTGTGTGTGTGTGTGTGTGTGTGTGTGTGTGTGTGTGTGTGTGTGTGTGTGTGTGTGTGTGTGTGTGTGTGTGTGTGTGTGTGTGTGTGTGTGTGTGTGTGTGTGTGTGTGTGTGTGTGTGTGTGTGTGTGTGTGTGTGTGTGTGTGTGTGTGTGTGTGTGTGTGTGTGTGTGTGTGTGTGTGTGTGTGTGTGTGTGTGTGTGTGTGTGTGTGTGTGTGTGTGTGTGTGTGTGTGTGTGTGTGTGTGTGTGTGTGTGTGTGTGTGTGTGTGTGTGTGTGTGTGTGTGTGTGTGTGTGTGTGTGTGTGTGTGTGTGTGTGTGTGTGTGTGTGTGTGTGTGTGTGTGTGTGTGTGTGTGTGTGTGTGTGTGTGTGTGTGTGTGTGTGTGTGTGTGTGTGTGTGTGTGTGTGTGTGTGTGTGTGTGTGTGTGTGTGTGTGTGTGTGTGTGTGTGTGTGTGTGTGTGTGTGTGTGTGTGTGTGTGTGTGTGTGTGTGTGTGTGTGTGTGTGTGTGTGTGTGTGTGTGTGTGTGTGTGTGTGTGTGTGTGTGTGTGTGTGTGTGTGTGTGTGTGTGTGTGTGTGTGTGTGTGTGTGTGTGTGTGTGTGTGTGTGTGTGTGTGTGTGTGTGTGTGTGTGTGTGTGTGTGTGTGTGTGTGTGTGTGTGTGTGTGTGTGTGTGTGTGTGTGTGTGTGTGTGTGTGTGTGTGTGTGTGTGTGTGTGTGTGTGTGTGTGTGTGTGTGTGTGTGTGTGTGTGTGTGTGTGTGTGTGTGTGTGTGTGTGTGTGTGTGTGTGTGTGTGTGTGTGTGTGTGTGTGTGTGTGTGTGTGTGTGTGTGTGTGTGTGTGTGTGTGTGTGTGTGTGTGTGTGTGTGTGTGTGTGTGTGTGTGTGTGTGTGTGTGTGTGTGTGTGTGTGTGTGTGTGTGTGTGTGTGTGTGTGTGTGTGTGTGTGTGTGTGTGTGTGTGTGTGTGTGTGTGTGTGTGTGTGTGTGTGTGTGTGTGTGTGTGTGTGTGTGTGTGTGTGTGTGTGTGTGTGTGTGTGTGTGTGTGTGTGTGTGTGTGTGTGTGTGTGTGTGTGTGTGTGTGTGTGTGTGTGTGTGTGTGTGTGTGTGTGTGTGTGTGTGTGTGTGTGTGTGTGTGTGTGTGTGTGTGTGTGTGTGTGTGTGTGTGTGTGTGTGTGTGTGTGTGTGTGTGTGTGTGTGTGTGTGTGTGTGTGTGTGTGTGTGTGTGTGTGTGTGTGTGTGTGTGTGTGTGTGTGTGTGTGTGTGTGTGTGTGTGTGTGTGTGTGTGTGTGTGTGTGTGTGTGTGTGTGTGTGTGTGTGTGTGTGTGTGTGTGTGTGTGTGTGTGTGTGTGTGTGTGTGTGTGTGTGTGTGTGTGTGTGTGTGTGTGTGTGTGTGTGTGTGTGTGTGTGTGTGTGTGTGTGTGTGTGTGTGTGTGTGTGTGTGTGTGTGTGTGTGTGTGTGTGTGTGTGTGTGTGTGTGTGTGTGTGTGTGTGTGTGTGTGTGTGTGTGTGTGTGTGTGTGTGTGTGTGTGTGTGTGTGTGTGTGTGTGTGTGTGTGTGTGTGTGTGTGTGTGTGTGTGTGTGTGTGTGTGTGTGTGTGTGTGTGTGTGTGTGTGTGTGTGTGTGTGTGTGTGTGTGTGTGTGTGTGTGTGTGTGTGTGTGTGTGTGTGTGTGTGTGTGTGTGTGTGTGTGTGTGTGTGTGTGTGTGTGTGTGTGTGTGTGTGTGTGTGTGTGTGTGTGTGTGTGTGTGTGTGTGTGTGTGTGTGTGTGTGTGTGTGTGTGTGTGTGTGTGTGTGTGTGTGTGTGTGTGTGTGTGTGTGTGTGTGTGTGTGTGTGTGTGTGTGTGTGTGTGTGTGTGTGTGTGTGTGTGTGTGTGTGTGTGTGTGTGTGTGTGTGTGTGTGTGTGTGTGTGTGTGTGTGTGTGTGTGTGTGTGTGTGTGTGTGTGTGTGTGTGTGTGTGTGTGTGTGTGTGTGTGTGTGTGTGTGTGTGTGTGTGTGTGTGTGTGTGTGTGTGTGTGTGTGTGTGTGTGTGTGTGTGTGTGTGTGTGTGTGTGTGTGTGTGTGTGTGTGTGTGTGTGTGTGTGTGTGTGTGTGTGTGTGTGTGTGTGTGTGTGTGTGTGTGTGTGTGTGTGTGTGTGTGTGTGTGTGTGTGTGTGTGTGTGTGTGTGTGTGTGTGTGTGTGTGTGTGTGTGTGTGTGTGTGTGTGTGTGTGTGTGTGTGTGTGTGTGTGTGTGTGTGTGTGTGTGTGTGTGTGTGTGTGTGTGTGTGTGTGTGTGTGTGTGTGTGTGTGTGTGTGTGTGTGTGTGTGTGTGTGTGTGTGTGTGTGTGTGTGTGTGTGTGTGTGTGTGTGTGTGTGTGTGTGTGTGTGTGTGTGTGTGTGTGTGTGTGTGTGTGTGTGTGTGTGTGTGTGTGTGTGTGTGTGTGTGTGTGTGTGTGTGTGTGTGTGTGTGTGTGTGTGTGTGTGTGTGTGTGTGTGTGTGTGTGTGTGTGTGTGTGTGTGTGTGTGTGTGTGTGTGTGTGTGTGTGTGTGTGTGTGTGTGTGTGTGTGTGTGTGTGTGTGTGTGTGTGTGTGTGTGTGTGTGTGTGTGTGTGTGTGTGTGTGTGTGTGTGTGTGTGTGTGTGTGTGTGTGTGTGTGTGTGTGTGTGTGTGTGTGTGTGTGTGTGTGTGTGTGTGTGTGTGTGTGTGTGTGTGTGTGTGTGTGTGTGTGTGTGTGTGTGTGTGTGTGTGTGTGTGTGTGTGTGTGTGTGTGTGTGTGTGTGTGTGTGTGTGTGTGTGTGTGTGTGTGTGTGTGTGTGTGTGTGTGTGTGTGTGTGTGTGTGTGTGTGTGTGTGTGTGTGTGTGTGTGTGTGTGTGTGTGTGTGTGTGTGTGTGTGTGTGTGTGTGTGTGTGTGTGTGTGTGTGTGTGTGTGTGTGTGTGTGTGTGTGTGTGTGTGTGTGTGTGTGTGTGTGTGTGTGTGTGTGTGTGTGTGTGTGTGTGTGTGTGTGTGTGTGTGTGTGTGTGTGTGTGTGTGTGTGTGTGTGTGTGTGTGTGTGTGTGTGTGTGTGTGTGTGTGTGTGTGTGTGTGTGTGTGTGTGTGTGTGTGTGTGTGTGTGTGTGTGTGTGTGTGTGTGTGTGTGTGTGTGTGTGTGTGTGTGTGTGTGTGTGTGTGTGTGTGTGTGTGTGTGTGTGTGTGTGTGTGTGTGTGTGTGTGTGTGTGTGTGTGTGTGTGTGTGTGTGTGTGTGTGTGTGTGTGTGTGTGTGTGTGTGTGTGTGTGTGTGTGTGTGTGTGTGTGTGTGTGTGTGTGTGTGTGTGTGTGTGTGTGTGTGTGTGTGTGTGTGTGTGTGTGTGTGTGTGTGTGTGTGTGTGTGTGTGTGTGTGTGTGTGTGTGTGTGTGTGTGTGTGTGTGTGTGTGTGTGTGTGTGTGTGTGTGTGTGTGTGTGTGTGTGTGTGTGTGTGTGTGTGTGTGTGTGTGTGTGTGTGTGTGTGTGTGTGTGTGTGTGTGTGTGTGTGTGTGTGTGTGTGTGTGTGTGTGTGTGTGTGTGTGTGTGTGTGTGTGTGTGTGTGTGTGTGTGTGTGTGTGTGTGTGTGTGTGTGTGTGTGTGTGTGTGTGTGTGTGTGTGTGTGTGTGTGTGTGTGTGTGTGTGTGTGTGTGTGTGTGTGTGTGTGTGTGTGTGTGTGTGTGTGTGTGTGTGTGTGTGTGTGTGTGTGTGTGTGTGTGTGTGTGTGTGTGTGTGTGTGTGTGTGTGTGTGTGTGTGTGTGTGTGTGTGTGTGTGTGTGTGTGTGTGTGTGTGTGTGTGTGTGTGTGTGTGTGTGTGTGTGTGTGTGTGTGTGTGTGTGTGTGTGTGTGTGTGTGTGTGTGTGTGTGTGTGTGTGTGTGTGTGTGTGTGTGTGTGTGTGTGTGTGTGTGTGTGTGTGTGTGTGTGTGTGTGTGTGTGTGTGTGTGTGTGTGTGTGTGTGTGTGTGTGTGTGTGTGTGTGTGTGTGTGTGTGTGTGTGTGTGTGTGTGTGTGTGTGTGTGTGTGTGTGTGTGTGTGTGTGTGTGTGTGTGTGTGTGTGTGTGTGTGTGTGTGTGTGTGTGTGTGTGTGTGTGTGTGTGTGTGTGTGTGTGTGTGTGTGTGTGTGTGTGTGTGTGTGTGTGTGTGTGTGTGTGTGTGTGTGTGTGTGTGTGTGTGTGTGTGTGTGTGTGTGTGTGTGTGTGTGTGTGTGTGTGTGTGTGTGTGTGTGTGTGTGTGTGTGTGTGTGTGTGTGTGTGTGTGTGTGTGTGTGTGTGTGTGTGTGTGTGTGTGTGTGTGTGTGTGTGTGTGTGTGTGTGTGTGTGTGTGTGTGTGTGTGTGTGTGTGTGTGTGTGTGTGTGTGTGTGTGTGTGTGTGTGTGTGTGTGTGTGTGTGTGTGTGTGTGTGTGTGTGTGTGTGTGTGTGTGTGTGTGTGTGTGTGTGTGTGTGTGTGTGTGTGTGTGTGTGTGTGTGTGTGTGTGTGTGTGTGTGTGTGTGTGTGTGTGTGTGTGTGTGTGTGTGTGTGTGTGTGTGTGTGTGTGTGTGTGTGTGTGTGTGTGTGTGTGTGTGTGTGTGTGTGTGTGTGTGTGTGTGTGTGTGTGTGTGTGTGTGTGTGTGTGTGTGTGTGTGTGTGTGTGTGTGTGTGTGTGTGTGTGTGTGTGTGTGTGTGTGTGTGTGTGTGTGTGTGTGTGTGTGTGTGTGTGTGTGTGTGTGTGTGTGTGTGTGTGTGTGTGTGTGTGTGTGTGTGTGTGTGTGTGTGTGTGTGTGTGTGTGTGTGTGTGTGTGTGTGTGTGTGTGTGTGTGTGTGTGTGTGTGTGTGTGTGTGTGTGTGTGTGTGTGTGTGTGTGTGTGTGTGTGTGTGTGTGTGTGTGTGTGTGTGTGTGTGTGTGTGTGTGTGTGTGTGTGTGTGTGTGTGTGTGTGTGTGTGTGTGTGTGTGTGTGTGTGTGTGTGTGTGTGTGTGTGTGTGTGTGTGTGTGTGTGTGTGTGTGTGTGTGTGTGTGTGTGTGTGTGTGTGTGTGTGTGTGTGTGTGTGTGTGTGTGTGTGTGTGTGTGTGTGTGTGTGTGTGTGTGTGTGTGTGTGTGTGTGTGTGTGTGTGTGTGTGTGTGTGTGTGTGTGTGTGTGTGTGTGTGTGTGTGTGTGTGTGTGTGTGTGTGTGTGTGTGTGTGTGTGTGTGTGTGTGTGTGTGTGTGTGTGTGTGTGTGTGTGTGTGTGTGTGTGTGTGTGTGTGTGTGTGTGTGTGTGTGTGTGTGTGTGTGTGTGTGTGTGTGTGTGTGTGTGTGTGTGTGTGTGTGTGTGTGTGTGTGTGTGTGTGTGTGTGTGTGTGTGTGTGTGTGTGTGTGTGTGTGTGTGTGTGTGTGTGTGTGTGTGTGTGTGTGTGTGTGTGTGTGTGTGTGTGTGTGTGTGTGTGTGTGTGTGTGTGTGTGTGTGTGTGTGTGTGTGTGTGTGTGTGTGTGTGTGTGTGTGTGTGTGTGTGTGTGTGTGTGTGTGTGTGTGTGTGTGTGTGTGTGTGTGTGTGTGTGTGTGTGTGTGTGTGTGTGTGTGTGTGTGTGTGTGTGTGTGTGTGTGTGTGTGTGTGTGTGTGTGTGTGTGTGTGTGTGTGTGTGTGTGTGTGTGTGTGTGTGTGTGTGTGTGTGTGTGTGTGTGTGTGTGTGGGGGGTGACCTCGTGTTGTTTCCGGTAGCTGATTGAACTGCTTGTTTGTTTGGATGAAAAAGGATCGCTGGCATGAAGTTGTGTGGGGCCGCTCGTGGCTGTGCGTGTTTGCATTCCTAAGCGCTCTATTTGTGTCCTGTACTCGTGTTCGTGGTATGATGTCTGTGATGTAACCGGAAACGTGATGTGTGGGGTGGCTCAGTTTGTGAAACAGTGTCAGTCCGTGGATGCGTCGTCTGGTTGTCAGTTTGTCCCATCCTAGTTCGGTTCGTAATTTGTCAGTCGATATCCGGAAAAGCGCTCCTGTTGTGAGTCTGGCTGCTCTGTTTTGTAACGTTTCGAGTCTAGTAGCGTCGTGTATCGTGATGTGTCCGTCGTAGATAGTGTCTGCGTAGTCAAAGTGTGGTCTCACGTAGATTTTGTAGATTTGGTCAAGAATGGGGCGTGGCAGGTACTGTGCTACAGGATAGAGTGGACCGAGCGTTTTGTTTACTTTTAGACAGATCTCGTTTACGTGGTGATGAAATCGCAGGTATGTAGAAAACTTTAAGCCGAGATGTTTGTGATTGTTGTGTTTTGGTATTGCATTGCCTCCGAATGCAAGTGTGGGTGCCCGGTGTTCTTGTTTCTGAGAGAAAGTTTGATGTATTGTTTTTGTGGTGTTGAAAGTGATGGCCCATTCTCGACCATATGCATGAACTTCGTCTAGGTCACGTTGAAGAGAAAGTTGGGTCGCGTGTAAGTCGCTCGTCTTGTGGGATGCGTAAAGAGAAGTATCGTCAGTGAAAAATAAGATGTCATTTTGCGTCCGGGTCGAGAGTCCGTCAAGGTAAATAAGAGCAAGTAGTGGCCCCAGAACTGATCCCTGAAGTATCGTCAGTGAAAAATAAGATGTCATTTTGCGTCCGGGTCGAGAGTCCGTCAAGGTAAATAAGAGCAAGTAGTGGCCCCAGAACTGATCCCTGTGGACATCCGGCGTTTATAATTTATAATGCAAGTGTGGGTGCTTGGTGTTCTTGTTTGTGAGAGAAAGTTTGTTGTATTGTTTCTGTGGTGTTGAAGGTGATGGCCCATTCTCGACCATATGCATGAACTTCGTCTAGGTCACGTTGAAGAGAAAGTTGGGTCGCGTGTAAGTCGCTCGTCTTGTGGGATGCGTAAAGAGAAGTATCGTCAGTGAAAAATAAGATGTCATTTTGCGTCCGGGTCGAGAGTCCGTCAAGGTAAATAAGAGCAAGTAGTGGCCCAGAACTGATCCCTGTGGACATCCGGCGTTTATAATTTGGGAGGCCGGAAGCGTTCTATTAATACTAACTCGATGTTGTCTATCTTTCAGGTATGATTTGAGTCATTCCAGGAGTTTGCCAGAAAGTCCAAAATCATTTTTGCATTTGTACGATATGCCCTGATCCCAAATTTTATCAAAATATTTTGAAATGTCCAAGTATATGGCGGTGAAGTCTCGTCCAGAGTCAAGTGATTTGTAAAGATTGTGTGTGAGGTAAAGCAGCTGTTGTACTGTGCTGTGGTGCCGCCGATACCCACTCTGTTTGTCAGTTAGGAGAGAGTGTTCGATTCAATGTGTGTACATTTTGTTGTAGACAATTCTTTCGAATAATTTAGAAAGGGCCGACAAGATGATGCTTATGGGTCTGTAGCTTGCGTGATCAGAGGAGGAGCCTTTGTTTTTGAAGATTGGCCGGATGTGCGCTTCCTTGAATTTGCTGGGGTAGATTCCTAGTTCAAGGGATTTATTGAACAATTCAAGGGATTTATTGAACAATTCCGACAGGGGTTTGGCGATTATGAGTGCGGTTAGCTTTAATAGTTTTACGGGTATATCGTCAGGGCCAGTTGATTTGTTAGCATCAAGGGAATTCAATATACTTAATACTTCTTGTTCGGTGGTCGTGATACACTCAAGAGTGGGTATCGGTGTGTTTTTGGTGGTTTGTGGTGGCTGGTGTGTGTCGGGTATGTCTAGCGTCGATTGAGAGGCAAAATAGTCGTTCAGTAGTGTCGCTTTGTTGAAATCGTCGGTAACGATGTCTCCGTCGTGTACTACGAGTGGTGGTATGGCGTCATCGCGAGTGCGTCCTGTGATGGTGTGGAGTGTTTGGTGATATTTGTATGGATTGGGTTTCTGTACTATTAATTTGTGTACTTGTGCGCGTATGTGTTTTGCTTTCAGCCGCCGGTTCATGGATGTAACAATATTACGCTCGTGTCGCCACTGCGCCCAGCTCTGATTGGTCTGTGTTTATTTAGTTATTTTGAAGAGGCGTTCACGTTGCCTAATGTTTTGTCGTAGTTCATCTGTTATCCAAGGTCTGTCACTTGTTTTATGTGTTATATGCTTGGTTGGTATGGATTCAATGGCAGCTTTGCGTAAAGCGTTGATGAATTCGTCTGTCGCTGTGTCTAAATCTTTGTCTAGAATATGTACCCAGTCAGTGTCTATCAGTAGGCTAGTTAAAAGTGGTGCGTTCATGTTTACGTAGTCCCATCCCGTATGGTGTGTTCTGTTAGTATTTGGATGTGTAACTGTTAAAGTGAGTTTGACAAATATCGGAAAGTGATCTAACTGGGCAAATGATGACAGGGTGCCACTACAGCTCATAATGTCCTTGTTATTAGTAAAGATCAGGGCTCGTAGATTTTCTACGCTGTCCGTCATCCGTGTGGGTTCGTCGATAATTTGATGTAACTCGAGCGCGTCTGTAGCGTCCTTTAGTCTGTGGTCGAGTGGTGTTATGCCGCTGTGTTGGTGAATTTGTTGGTTGATATAAATGTTACCAGTGTTTAGGTCGCCTACTATGAGTGTGACTGTGGGTGCGTACCTCTGTGCTTGTTGGAAAGATTCGGTGAGATTTTCTATGAATTGTTGTTGTGTATCAGCAGTCAAATGTGGGGGTAGGTAAATGGTACTGATAATTAACGTGAAATTTTATGTTTGTATTTTTGCCCAGATCCATTCTTCGTTCCCAATTTATAAGTGTTGCAGTCTCTGAACCGGTAAATATTTGTGGACGTAAAGAACAACTCCCCCTCCGCGTATTTTCCTATGTTTAGTGAGAGGCGCATGGTATCCGCCGATAGTGTACAGACAGTTGTCGACGGTGCTATCTAATTTTGTTTCAGTTAGTGCTAGCATTTTTATATCGTTCGCCTCGACAAATTGATGGAGTTCGTCCAGCTTGTTGTGAGCGGGCAGGCTATTTATGTTAATGTGCGAAATGGTAAGCTCGTTCAGAGTTGAACCCGGGTTTAATTCTATGCCACTAATTATCAGCAACACATTTAAGTTTAGCAGCAATCCGAGAATAAACCATTGTGAGTTCGTCATTGTATGAATGGCGCCGTGTGGTACGTTGTCTCTGCAATGGGCACGCCTAAATGTTGGAGCAGCTGGGAGGGGATAAATAACTTTCCTGATTGACTCGGAGGTTTCTTTTGTGGCATGGCGGTCGAATGAGGCAGCGGCGACAGTCGCTCGGTGGCACGGAATTTTGGAGGCGCAAGGCGCTTCGCGAACCGCGGACGAGCGAGCTCCCCCAACGAGGCGGTTACGACTACGGCGGCCGTTTGGTGACTGCAGTTCGCGGTGGCGGCGAGCTGCACTGGAGAAAAAAAACATGTACATTAATTCATGGTAGGAACTAAGCATGAGTCGCAATACGTTGACGATCACTCATCGCAGCATCACTATCGCTTTTTTCGAAAGCAGCGCATGACGTTTGCCTCAAATTGTTATGCTGAACATAACAATTGAATACATAACATAACAAATGAAAACATCAATGTAACATCAATATGCGTTCAGTATTTTTGTGAATTATACTTGAACATGGCTCGAATTGCAGTACGCATACACGGTTGACACGGCTGACACACGCAAGTTGACACAGCTGACACACAGGTTGACACAGCTGACACACCGGTTGACACACAGGTTGACACGGCTGACACACAGGTTGACACAGCTGGCACACAGGTTGACACGGCTGACACACAGGTTAACACGGCTGCACACAGGTTAACACGGCTGACACACAGGTTGACACAGCTGACAAACAGGTTGACACAGCTGACACACAGGTTGACACGGCTGACACCAAGGTTGACAAGGTGATCAAGGTGGAGCATGTTATTTCGTTATTTTGTTGAGATTTTGTAAACTTCATCGTACATTGAACAATCGGCATGTACGTACTGTGTTGTTTCCTGAATCCGAATTGAAGAGATTCAGGTTAATATTTGCAATAACCCCACGCCCCGCTGGAGGTGGCAGAATCTGCCTCCCCCTCCCGGATTTTCTCAATAACTTGAAAACAATGATAGATATCGACGTCAATCCTTCAGTACCTTATGCTGCATCAATTATACGTCTTATCACAACATGTCAATGCAAATGGTGGATTATTTTGGGAGATAATGACGATTTAATCACGTCATGTCATGTCATTTTTAGTGGAAAAAACAATATATGCCTGAAAAAATCACAGAAATTCGAGTTTTGACGAAAATTGCAAATACAAAATGTTGAGAAAAAAAAAGAAATGACAAAATATTAAAAATGGCTATTTCGGATTTGCGAAATTTTGTGTTTTTCACTCCACAAAAATGAAAAAAAATAAGCTTGTTTTTCGTTGTCGAAAACTTATTTGTCGTTGTTTTACAACATACAACGTACTGTACTGTTTTGATGATGTGGCCCCCCCCCCCTTGGCTACGAGGGCCCCTCTGATCCATCCCCCTGGGCGAAATCCTCCCTACGCCCCTGATTGTAGATGGCGCTGATAATCAACTGCCGCCAATCAACTGCGCATTGTTTACGGCGGCAGTTTTGAAGGGGTTATTTAGAGTGGTACACATGTGTTCAAACGTATACGAAATGTTGGTGTCTATGAGTGTATTCGAAACCTGAAAGCATGTCTCGCAGAGGTCAATCGTTTGACCTCGGGAGGTCAAAGAGTGCCTGCGAGGTCAAATATCGGGCATCGCATAACGCTTTCCCTAAAGTACTTCATCGAAGTCGTTTCAACGGATAAATATTTCTCACCAGCCTATAGACGGTGCACAACGAGTGATCTGACCGCCCTTGGGCACGGTTGACCTCAGGTCACAACATAATTTACCATTATGGCCTATTGGAGAATGACGGGTGTACCGCATAATTTCCCCCCCCCCCCCCAAATCACTTAGAGAACCCATCCAACCACCATCGCCTTCCCCTTTAACTCACGAAGGTGCACAACGCAAGAATTGACCTATCTAGGTCATCGTTTGACCTCAAGTCACCTGGAAAGAGCGCTAATATCCATTTAACGAGCCGTACAAATACTTATTCGTTGTTTACCGGCCGATTGTGTTCAAACTTATACAAAATATTGGTGTCGATGAGTGTATTGAACCCTGAAAGAATTTATCGCTGAGGTCAATCATTAACATCAGGAGGTCAAAGAGTGCCTGCGATGTCAAATCTTGGGTACCAGCATAAACGTTTTCCTTAAAGTACTTACCGAAGTCGTTTCAACGGCTAAATATTACCACCAGCATTATTAACGGTGAGCAACGCAAGTCTTGACCCCCGAAGGTCATCGTTGGACTCAGGTCAGCTGGAAAGGCGCTAATATCGATTTAACGAGTCGTCCAAATACGTATTTGTTGTTTACCGCACGATTGTGTTCAAACTTACCTTCAGTGGGTTAAAGGGGAGGCGATGGTGGTAGAATGGTGTCTAAGATGATTTTTGGAGAGAAAAAAAATATTATGCGGTACACCGTCATTCTCCCATAGGCCATAATGGTAACTTATGTTGTGACCTTGAGGTCAACGGGTGACCAGGGGCGGTCAGATCACTCTTTGTGCACCGTCTATAGGCTGGTGAGAATATTTAGCCGTTGAAACGACTTCGGTAAAGTACTTTAGGGAAACAGTTATGCCAGGTACCCAAAATTTGACCTCGCGGGCACTCTTTGACGTCACGAGGTCAAACCGATTGACCTCAGCGAAAAATGCTTTCAGGTTTGAATACACTCATAGACAACAACATCTCGTGGAAGTTTGAACACAGTCCTACCACGTTCTAAGCCCTTCAAAACTCCGCCGTAAACAATGCACCCTATACTCTGACGCACCTATACGCCGCCGGCTTGGTAGCAGTTGATCATCAGCGCCTTTCTAGCGGCGGGAAATGTATTGTGGTACCCATTGAAACAAAATATGTCGCGCTCCAATAGTGGAGGGAAAACACCGTTCATGAACCCTAAAGAAGATATGTACCTTTTTCCCAAAAATTTAGTTTTTGAAAAAGAAAAGTTATTTCAATTTTGAAAGGGATGTGTGCCTACTGTTTTGGAATGTCAATTTTGTTTTTCATTCGGTAAGTAGCTATTGGTTTGAATGCTGATACGACGAAAAATTTACACTGGATCCCCCCTTTATTGAATTCCACTTATATTCTTTTTGCGTCTTTGTTGTTTTGTATCGATAAAGCGATCGCCACTATAATCGGAGAGAATAAGATTGTTATGATAAAAACGGCGCACCTAAGACTGTACAATTACAGTAACTTCAATGCAATATAGAGAGACAAGTTTTTACACGGCATGTTTTTCCACTGTGAACTTTATTATGTGCAAGTTTCGTAGCTCCTGAATTGATATCCTTCCGTCAAAAAAACTGGTCATTCAGCGTTGCGAGTAGGGCACAGACGGGACCTACTGTTCGGTCTGCTATCAACGCGCACAGAACGGTTTTGTCGCAATCGTATTGGCCGGCGCTAATGATATGCTAGCAGGTTTAATCGATAGTTTCAGCACTTCTAGTAGTGGAAACCGCTGGGGTCTACCCGATAACTTTTTTGCTACAAGACACTTTCTGGCTCTTTGGAATATCTCGGCAACTAGTGTGAATCTGGGAAAAATGAAAAGGCATATTTCGATTCATAAAATTATGTTCTATAAACCAGTGTCAATAACCCCAAATAAGCGATGTGAGTAGGCACCACTCTACTAATTGAGACTCGATCAATATGATACCATATCAATGTAATAATGCTGCATAGCTAATGCAGAAAAAATACTCAAAAGGCAATATTTCCCTTAAAGATGATTGATAGATCGGATGCCGCCAAATCGTCTCCATACATGTTTAGGCCCGTCGCCTGTCTTTCTGCCATCAGAAACCGTGCTTTTCTACCGCCGAAACTACCCAGCCTCTAACTTTGCTCTAATCGTCTCGTTCGCCCGCCGTCGGCCGGTCCCGTTGCAAGATGTTGGCGGTTGTTGCCTCTGGCTGGCTGTGTGAATGGCTCCGTCAGACCCGCAACAACCTCCACTATTGCCGCTCCGACGTCTTCGATGTAGGATTGGCTGACCGACTCCGAAGTCAGCACACTTCTTTGCGGCGGTTACGGTCTGTGATTGCTTGGCGCCGCTGGCCTGCAGGGCGGTTTCTGGTCCGGATATAGGACAGCAGCTCACCCAGTTAGTCGGCACCGTACTGCTGCAGGTTTTCAGATGTGGAGCCCTCAAGCTGTTGAAAGGTGAATAATTTTCCACATTTATCTAAGGCTATAAACTGAGATGGTGCTCCTGAAGAGTAGGTGGCTCAATTTATACTTCTTTAGAAATTCTAGCGCATACAGGTTTTTCCCATGCATTTGAACATGCTGAGTTAATGGTGCACATTCAAATTCATTTTGACGACGTTTAGGTGGTCGCGCAAACATCTTTCAAAATGGCGGTTTTGCTAATTTTCGGCTAAAATCGGGGACACATTTGGCTCAAAACACATAAAGTGTGCAAATGTGGATGCAGGGATAGCATGAACGAAATAGAACTGACATCAGCTTTCGTGTGACGACCTTCCCCGAGTCTGTAGCACTTACGGTTGACTTTGATACCCATCCATCCACATCAATATTTGTCCCCGGCGGCCCGCCGGCAGCGTGGGTTCAAACCCGCCGCGCTACAGCCGATAGGGAAACTTTCGCCGGGAGTGCGGTCTCCTAAGGTACGCCAATTTTTCCTTGCTATTCCTTGTTGATGTGAATGATGCTTTTGCATTTAATTTAGGATCATATGGAGAATATGATGGAAACCGTCTATTTACCAGACGTATACATTTGTAAATATGTATTTCTTTTAAATTACGCGTATATCGACAATAAACGGACCGTGCACTGGTGCGCACACAAAAGTAGGGGTTTTAAGGATATATCAAGCCGTCTTCATTCGTCTAGCATTCTCATGCTCTCAAATCTACCTAAGCATATGAAAACTAAGACAACGGCATCGCCCTAGAAAATCATTGTAATAAACCTCCCCTCACCCCTACCCTGATGAGGCGTATCCAGCTTATTGTTAACACTAGCCAGTCAGTTTGAATGACTATCTACAACTTCAGTGTATGCAACCAGGTGTATTGGAACACCGGGTAGAAAGTAAGGGATGTAACGCCCAAATTAATTAGACAAGATATAATTTTGTATCGTAACTGTTTTGTCTATTATAAATTATAGGTATTGTTTGCTATCCATACTTTATATATACATATATTGTACACCAGTTGTAATATTTGTAGCGGAAGCTTTCGAACACTACTGTGCTCTTCGTCAGCCTGGTTGGGGTACACAGTTCACCCACTCAAAACAATATTTGAATTATAAATACATAAGCACTGTGGATTATTCTCTAGATCCTCTAAAAGGCGGATTTGAAAGTCACGACATCCCTAACCTTCCTTCCCTAATAATACATAAACCCGTAAAGACGGCATACACTGCATACTTTTCATTCGTAATATGTAGGTATACAATATAAAGGTAATCGTAATACGTACATTTCATTCGTATTCGCAGTGATTCGCTGTGACATTCGTAATAAGTATATATATATAATAGACAGGTAATATGTAACATTCGAATGGTCGAATTGCCAGTGAGATAAATTGCACACTCGGTACACTACAAACACGGCCTCCTACATACATACAATGCCACATTTTTAACCTACATCAATATTTGCTTACATACAAGGACACCATATCCTAATATTGTATTGTATATCTCAGGATGTGTATTCTGTCGCCTACACACATACACACACGTACCCATACAAACGCACGTTTAATATACATATATATATATATAGTATATATATATATATATATATATAATATACATATAACTACAATCACATACACGTACATAGATGCTCATACTACCACTGCGTAGTGTCCAAAGAGGTGTGGGGCTGTTAGGGAGCAGATGTTTCCGTCCCCGTATTTTTTACTCTAGCCCCTTATAAATCGTCCGGAACCTGCCATCCTGGTAACATTCAGCACTTGCCCTCGCTACTTTAGGATACATAAAGCCCTCCCTTATCTTGCGTCTATGCCAATTGTTCTCATAACAAACTATTCTGACTTCATCCCGGGGCAATCTCATGCCCCGACTCCAAAACATGCTTCGAAATTGCAGCAGGATGATCCTCATTCCCCTTGCCTTATCTCCCGTCTATGATCCATCTCCCTTGTCCCCAGCTTCTACCAGTTTCCCCGACATAAATCATACCGCACTGGACACTGATATTGATATACCACACCTACCTTGCTTTTTTTCCCTAGCCTGTCTTTCGCCCTAACCAATCTATCCCTCAAACTGGCACCCGGCTTAGTACTTATCAGCATAAGGTTTAAAATTAGCGTCACTTGTTCCGCTTACACCTTGAACGCATAGGCAGTTTGGGACCAGGGATAGGGGTGCGGCTAGTAATAATAGTCCGAGTCAGGTGATCAGAGTCAGCGAGGAGAGCGAGACGCGGCAACGAGGAAGAGGAACGTCCGTATGTATGCATTCCTACGTCAAAGGTGTAAGCGAACAAGTGACGAGAATTTTAAAAACCTTGCGGAAAATAAGTACAAAGCCGGTGACAGTTTGAGGGATAGATTGGTTAGGGCGAAAGACAGGCTGGGGAAAAAAAGCAAGGCGAGGGGTGGTATATCAATATCAGTGTCAGTGCGGTATGATTTATGTCTGGAAACTGGAAGGAAGCTGGGGACAAGGAGATGGATCATAGACGGGCGATAACGAAGGGAATGAGGATCATTCTGGCATTTCGAAGCATGTTTTGGAGACGGGGCATGAGATTGCCTGGGATGAAGTCAGGATAGTTTGTTATGAGAACAATTGAGCATAGACGCAAGATAAGGAGGGCTAATATATCTAACAGTACCGAGGGGCAGTAACGGTCTAAGTGAATGATGTTTACCAGGATGGCCGGTTCCGGACGTTTTTAAGGTGCTAGAGTAAAAAATTACGTGGGGTACGGGACATTTTTGCTCCTGAACAGCCCCACAACTCTTTGACACTACGCGGGTGGTAGTATAGAGCATATATGTACGTCGATGTGTTGTAGTTATATGTATATATTATATATATATATATATATATCTATATAAATATAATATATATAATTACAAATATGTATATAAACGTGCGTTTGTATGGGTACGTGTGTGTATGTGGTAGGCGACATAAAAAACATCTGAGATAATACAATACAATATTAGGATGTGTCTTGTATGTAAGCAATAGTGATGTAGGTTAAAATGTGCATTGTATGTATGTATTTGAGGCGTGTTTGTAGTGTTACCGAGTGTGCAATCTATGTCACGGCCCGAATCGACCCCCATTACGAATGTTACATATTACCTGTCCTTATTAATATAGTATACTTATTCCGATTGTCACAGCGATTACTGCGAATACGAATGAAATGTACGTATCACGAATTACTCTTTATATTGTACACCTAATAATACGATGAAAAGTATGCAGTGTATGGCTTCTGTACCGTGTTTATGTATTATATTAGGAAGGAAGGGTTAGGGATGTCGTGACTTTCAAATCCCGCCATTTAGAGGATCTAGAGGGAATAATCCACGGTCGTGTATGATTTATAATTTCAAATTTTTTGAGGGTGAACTTGTACCCACCAGGCTGAGAGAGCAATGCAGTGTTCGGAAAAGCTTCACGCTAAAAATATTACAACTGGTGTACAATATATGTATATATAAAAGTATCGAAATGTCCCAGTTCAATAATTCCATCCATGTGTTAATTATCAATAACTGTATTTCCCAAAGATTACATCTTTATTATGAGTAAACGCCGGAAATATACGAAGTAGTAGTCAAAGTAGTGTATTTGCAGGTACACATGCAGTAGCAATTTGGAGGCGGTCATATTAAATTTTTACTTACGAATTAGTAGTCGAAGTAGTGTATATTTCAGTAGCTATGTAGTAGCATTTGGAGCGGTCAGCGGTTTGTTCCGACATTTTTTAACCCCCAAACCCCTTTACAGCCCAGAATATCGAAAATTACTCAATGAAAACGTTGTAGCTAAAGCTTGTATCTATCTGTTCCAGAAGTCGGATTTAAATATGTACAATGGTTACGAGCAGCCTCGTCAGAAAATCATCGATTTAACATGGGAACCCTATCGTGTAGTAGTTTTTAAAGCCCCACAAAACGCCCCGAGTGCTGCCAACCTGTTTCTGGTGGGGCTGATGCAAACCATCCTACAAATGGTGTCACACGCATTGACTAAAGACATATCTTATGCCTGTACCTAGCCTATATAATATAAACACCGCGACCGGGCACCGGACCGATACAGAGCCTCGGGGTCGGGGCGGCGTCGAGAGCTGATCTGCTGATCCAGCTGGTAATCTGCGTGAGGCTGCAATCAGTGTCATCTGCCGACGAACTTAGTAACTATTAGTGTCCTGTCACCGCCAGGGACTGTCAGCCGCACATTGACAGCCTGCTACCGTGCTCTCTCTCTCTCCTCTCGCTCCTCTCCTCGCTCTCTCTTCTCTCTCTCTCTCTGTCTCTCTCATCTCTCTCCTCTCTCTCTCTCATTCTCTCTCTCTCTCTCCTCTCTCTCTCTCCCATCTCTCTCGAATCCTGTTTAATTAGGTCACACG
>JAXIVJ010006953.1:0-63480 GCA_036785665.1 Chirona hameri
AAAAAAAATGGTTATACATAGGGTGCATGTTTGAAGAATTTCCCGCCCCAATTTCCCGGAAAAAATGCTCCCCTATACCCTGCCGCCCCCCTTGAAAAAAATCCTGGATCCGCCCCTGCGCAAACATCGGGCAATGTCCTTGGCTGAGATTTAAATGTGATGTGTATGCTACACGTCTATCACTGTCCGTGGGTGGAGGACGATGAGACGTTTCTTGAACTAATGCGCTGTAGGAATAGGGTTAATCTTGTGTGGCGCAGAGACGGGAGTAGGGAAAATAAGGAGTACCGCAGACTTCGAAATCTGGTCAAGGGCCACTGCCGTGTCACGTAGAGAATATGTATGTGCTCCAATGTCGCGCGATCGTAATCCTTTCTGGCAGGGTGTGAAATAATTTGTCATGCAGCAGAAAGGGAGTGGGAACAATCCTGCCTCGTGGTCCGCTGAAAAGGTGGACGAATTTAACCGACACTGCCAATGTCGGGCCAAAAATCGCCGCTGAGATAGCAGCTGGTGGCAGCGCTGCACCTCCCCTCCCTCCCAGGCCACCCTGCGTGACGACAGCTGGACTGACGCTTCGTGTGATTACGCTTCCGGAACTGTCCGCCGCGCTTAGTGAACTGTCTGCAGCCAAGCTGTCGGGCTTGATGGCCTGCCCATAGCAGCCGTGCGAAAGTGTTTTGCAGTAATTGGACCTCATGTTTTGCACTTGGTGAATTCCTCGATCAGTACGCATGTTTTTCCTTCGGCTTGGAAAGAGGCGTGTGTGTGGTACCGCTATTCAAATCTGGATCTCGTGAGGAAACCAATAGTTTCAGGCCAATCTCTATATTACCAATCTTGTCAAAAAATTGCGAGGTCGTTTGCCGTCAGGTTACTGAATATTTGATTAGCAATAATATCCTGGCTTCCACACAATAAGCCTACCGCAAATGTCACTCCACGGAAGATGCCCTCATCGATGCCATTGACTGGATGGTACGCAGGATGAATGAGGGGCACATCGTCACGGCCACATCAGTGGATCTGAGCCGTGCCTTCGATAGCGTTGACCACATACTCTTGCTTGATTAACTTGGATGGTACGGCATTGACAGCTCCTGGTTCGCGAGCTACCTTGGCAAGCGTCGGCAGATGGACGGAGGCGGTAACCTTTCCTTATCTCTGACCCATGGCGTTCCTCAAGGTTCCTTAACGGGCTCGGTCCTCTTCAGCATTTTCACAAACGACCTTGCATCCTCCCTGCCTCACGGACGCTTAGTATCCTATGCCGATGATACCTCCTTATTAGACTCCTCTCCTCCAGACCAGCTCAGCGCTCTGAAATCTCGCTAGGAGACAACTGAGGTCTATCCAATCCTACTTTATTGTCTTGAGAACAAATTATGTTGATGGCTGTTATGAGCATTATGAGAGTTACTTTATATATCGTGTTTATATAGCCTTTGCTCATGGTAAAGTAGATAAATTCGCAAATTACAAAGAGAGATATATTAACCGATATTTCACCATTGCGGCTTCATCAGAGTTAACACAATTCAAACACAGTTTTCCAACCATCCGATATGACACGTGACCCTTATTTATACAAAGCCGCCAAATGAAAATTGTCCACACTTTATAATTATTGTTTATATAGCCTTTGTTCACGTTGAAGCAGACAAATTCGAAAAATCCGAGGTCCGAGGCAAGAAAGATGGCTTCCAGGGTTCCATGAATATAATGGCTATGGAGGGCGCTATACGACTCCCCATTGGCAGTCCCATGGTTTGCTTGTAGGACTGGCCAAATCTCAGATAGCCGTTGGTTAAACAATGGCTTAGAAGGGGTTCCACATCCGTCCAAGATAGTCCGAACAGGTTGATGGAATCCCTGTGTTCCTGTAACAGATTCATGACCGTCTGTACCGATTCATCTATAGGTATGTTACCGTACAGATTGGTGACATCGAGACTGAAAACAATTGCACCGGGCGGGAGGCCGTTTGGGTACTGCTGTTTTAGACGTTGAAGGTAGGTGTCTGTGTTTGGTAAATGCGCTGGTACATGTTTTACGAGCTGGGAGAGGATTTGTTCCAGAAACCACGTTACTTTATCAAGTGGGCCTCCACACGCAGATACGATGGGGCGAAGGGGCACTGATTCCTTGTGTTTTTTTTGTGAGTCCGTAAAATTCCGCTGTTCTCGACCCCTGGGGTAGTAGAGATTGAACGAGTGATTTATCCATTTTGTTTTCCATGACCATTTTGATTATTCTTTTAGTGGTGGCTTCCACTTTAGGGGTGGGGTTTGTTGGTACCTGCTCATAGCTATCAAGAATGTCCCGTGCCTTACCGACATACGTGTCTTTTTTCATAACGACAAGACCTTTACACTTATCTGACGGTTTGACAATTACACTATCATCGTGAAACAGCATAGTGATGGCGTCTTCCTCTTCTGGAAGTACGTTAGATTTAGAGTTACGCTGGTTTTTGTATAAGCCAAGAACTTTATGCTTGAGTTTGCCCATGGCACGCTCAATCTCTACAGGGGCAGGGCGGGGAACAGCAGCATCATTGTCCGGAAAGTGTGGCTTTAGTTGACGAACAAAAGGTCTGAGGAGGAAGATTGGCGCGATTTTGCTCAATCTCCACTCTCCAGCGAAGAGCATACATAGCTCTCTCGATTCCCACTTCCACATCTTTAAGGGTATTCGGTGTGACTTTTTGGGTGATGGCGAACTTAGGACCCCTTTCTAACACTGACGTCAAACATGTCCCTAAATCTACGCCTGTCATGCTAAAAAGTTTGTTCACTGGGTTAACAGTATCATCGATGGCAGAAGAAGAGGAATGACGCATCTCACCTGCCTGAGACAGCTCACCAGGCTCTGTATCAGAGGCAGTATTGTCCACAGCGTCATACCAGATCTCTGGTTCATCTTCTACGAGGGGCGGAGGGATGTCGGCTGCTGTAGAAACTGCGTCGAACCACAGCTCCTGATCCAAGTAGGGCTCTGGCTGGGTAGCTCCTGGTTCTTGTCATGCAGCTTGACGTAGGAGCTCGGAGGACGAGGGGGTGTCAGCTGTAGAGAGTGCGTCGAGCCACAGTTCTTCTTCCACGTCGTTTTCTTGTTGGGTGTCTGCCGGCTCCTGTTGTGGCACGTTATGGTCCAAGAGTCCAGCGTGATGACGTTGCAGACCGGAAGATAGCCGAGGCTCTGGCCATTCGAGACAGACAGCCCAAACTGAAGTCAGTTTGATACCTGGCAGCTATTAGGACCTTGAAGTTTGTTCCTGGGGCTGGCGGTGTGACAATCTGTGGCTCATTTGTATCGCCTAGCATAGCACTAGCATGTTAGTGCTGAAGTTGATACTCGTATACTGTTTATAAATGACTGTAAATATGTGAGTGATGCAGCTGTGTAATTTGATTGTTTGGCCTTTGCTCGCGTTGAGGTGGAGGGGTTCGGTTTAATGCAGGGAGATTTACTGGTGTTTCACCATTGCGGTTTCATCAATTCTGATGAAGCCGCAATGGTGAAGTGTTAGTTTGTATCTCTCTTTTGTATTTTTCGAATTTGGCTGCTTTAACGTGAACAAAGGCTATATAAACAATAATTATAAAGTGTGGACAATTTTCTTTTGGCGGCTTTGTATAAATAAGGGTCACGTGTCATTTCGGATGGTTGGAAAACTGTGTTTGAATTGTGTTAACTCTGATGAAGCCGCAATGGTGAAATATTAGTTAATATATCTATCTTTGTAATTTGCGAATTTATCTACTTTACCATGAGCAAAGGCTATATAAACACGGTTTACAATCCTACTTTAAATATAACTCCTTAAACATGAATCCTACCAAAACAACTCTTCTTCTTGTCGGCACCTCCCAGTCTCTAAAAACACCATTTCCTTCTCAATCAACATATCCGGTCACGTCCTGGTCCCCTCCCCGTCCGTGAAGATGCTCGGAATGGTTTTTGACAATAAATTATCCTGGGAGGAGCATATATCTAATGTTGTAAAAAGTGAAACTCCATTCTTCTTTCACTTTACAAAATTCGTCACCACCTCACACCAGAGACCCGCAAGATCCGTATTCATGCTCACGTGTTTCCCCACATCATCATCCGTCTCTCAATCCGGGGTGGAGCTGCAGCCTGTCACTTGCACAGAATGCAAAAACTAATAAATTTTGCGGCTCGGATAGTGACAGGTGCTCGAAAATTTGACCACATCTCACCTATTTTAGATCAACTTGGCTGGCGAAAAATTACAACCTGGTCAAACATCGTGACTGCATCAAAGTCTGCAAGGCTTTGAATGATGCAAACACTCCGGAAGCTGTCCAGTCTGTATTTGTCCGACGTTCGGCCGTGTCGCAGCGAGTTACTCGCGCAACAGCCAGTGGCGAATTACAGCTTCCTCAGTTTCGGCTGTCCTTGGCTCGCAGTACTTTCTCATACCGTGCATCTCAGTCCTGGAACAACCTGCCGGCAGTCGCCTCGGCTGCTCGTACGATACCAGATCTTCTCGCCGCTATACCAAATCATCTGTGATTTGACATCTCATCTTTGGTGCAAAGATGGTTTAGCATTTGTATTTGCATTTGTATTAACATGTATGCGTCTGATATAGGCATATGTACTAGCGTCCTTCCCGAGTATGTGACGGGAGAAGTCTCTAGCGTCCTTGACCGATGTATGTGCCTCTATGTACTCATCTTGACGTGTTTTTGATACGGATCAAACACTAAACCACAACGTGGAATGATTCGCCAATATATGAACTGAACTGAACAGGGCAGCAGAGCCAGCAGTGGGCTGGTTCCAAGATTACTTTACTAATAAGGTTTGTTCACTAGGGAAATCGAACCGCCGTAGTGACGTCACACGATTTGGCAGGAATATTCCTTCATATGGTAGTAGTTAAAGAAGACGTTCTTGACGCAGATAATACAAAAACGAAGTGAGATTTCTATTTGTTTTTCTAAGGCTTGTCGGTGGTGGAAAAAGATAAAAATAGATCAGATAGGAACATGAGTGACATGCAACTTGAAAGACTGTGATTAAATTACTTTGGAAAGACCCACATTGATGTTCTGGGCATTTTGCTGAGAGCTATTCAATTACCTCAAGCATTGGTTCAGCATTTTTCCTATATTTGTTCTTACATTTGAATGCAATGTTAAGCATTGGTTCAGCACGTTGTATCATTAAAATATGTTCTTAGTATGGCATGTCTGCCTATGACAGTAGGCTGTTTTCCTTTTTTTATCAGTTGCGAGAGCTGCAAGGGGAGGGATTGCGCCACTGGATCGCTCGCTGGTCAAGCCTACAGCTGAACCTCCGGAGGTTGTGATAAGCAATATATTTGGAGTTAGGTTGTTTTGCACTTGATAATTTCACGAGTCAGTTAGGGGTGCATTAAGATAGTGGTTAGAGTACTTGTCTCATGAGGTAATTTGGGAAGTTAAGCTGGTACTTGGCCCTTGAGTGCCGAACAACAGTTGTGACTTGTGCGATATACTCTAATTGATACTCATTTGTCTGGTGCTGTGGACTGAAGCCATTTGTCTGGTGCGTCATTGTATATATAGCGATGTATGACTTTTTGTCAGTGGATGACATTGCGTATGTTTGTATTGTTTTATATGTTTACATTTGTATTGTTCATGACAGACCACATGCAGGAGTTGTCTTCAACAAGTCTGTTTTGAATATGACCTTGTATTGAATTGAAATACAGTTTGAAATGTGTTAAGATTAAAGTGTTGTTCTCATTTGGAGATTGTTTTTTAGAAACTATACTGAACAGCTGATGAAGATTGTTTAATGACATTCCATATAAATTTGCCAAAAGCGATACTCAACATAAAACAAAACATATATATATATATATAAACAATATAAACATATATAAACGTTGTAGTCAATGCAACATAGTCAACTATCCGTAAAAGCAGTCATCTTCATAAATGCCAATCTTTACAACAACAAAAACAATTACATTGTATTGTACGAAAGTCAAAACATTCACTTATACTGCACTTTGTTTTCCATTTAATGTACATAATGGAATAAGAACCTCTTATGACACAAATACAAAGCATGTAAATATAGCTGACTAGCTTCGTCAGAAGACAGGCACTGACCACCTGCTTCAGCCGTCGGCAGAGGGCCGCCGACTCCGCCAACACCATCTCGACCAACCAGCAGGCTCTCGGTGAGCACGTGCAGCTTTGCACTTTGGCTGACAGTCCAGACGCAGCTCTGCCGGTGCTGTTTCACTTCGCGCAGCCGAAGCTCGCTGGCCTCACTAGCGCACGACACGCAGTCGGCATAAGCGTCGGTTGACGCGTTCTAGGCCGCCGGCGTCGAACAGCTGGCGCTCCTGGGCCAGCTATCCGACCCAGCGCGTTGGCCGGCGTCGGTAGCTAGGTGAGCATTTTTCACACTGAATACTAAAAAAAGGTAATACAAAAATGGCGCACTATACCAGGATGATGCACTGGCCAAAACTATGGTAGTGAAGTAAAAACTTTGGCTGGCGCTGCAATTATGCCGGTCTAAAATAATTGCCTGTAGATTATTTAGAGTTAAAAGCACATATAAATGGATGATCTGGGATTAATATAGGTCGAGCAGCCATACCATCAGAGTGAAGCGAGGATTGGATTTGGTAGTATCTGGCAGCAGAATTCTACCACAATTCTCAAAGAGATTCCTTTATTTGGGGTAATATTGAAATAAACTTTTCCCTTTGTTGAAGGCAATCCTTTCCTCCCTCATGCAGTGGTCACTGCTACAGCATAATTTTGCCCTTTTTACCATGATTTTTGCTTTTTGAGGTGTATTTCTCAATTAACCAAGAACGTCCGCTTCCAATGAAGTATTTTGATAGACCGTTAACGGCATACTCTTGGCGTCAGTCTTTCGTAATTGTCTTCATTGTTTACATGTGTTAGAATAGGGTAAAGGGATTCTGACCGCCGTGGTGACGTCATAGTAAAGGGAGCCCGCGATTCGTGGAGGGGGGCTGGGCTGGTTCTGCGGTATTCATCCTGCTGAACAAGTATGATGAGCGCAAGGAGCTCTTTGGGGACCCAAAACACCGAAAGAAAAGTATATGGGAAAACATTACAAAAGCTTTCAACGATGCTGGTCACCACTTCACATCCATCAAGGTCTCCACAAAATGGAAAGCAATCTACCTACACTTGTACAGGCGATTTGACGGAGCTGATGTACCTGATAACGTAGAAACTCTGGGATGGAGCCTGCCATTCCGTGATAACCAAGCGCTTATATTATTTCCATGCTGTACTTGAGTAGTATCTGGTGTGACCAGTATGATTGTAGTCACCCTTGATATACAGGCGATTGACTGAGCTGATGTACCTGATAACGTAGAAACTCTGGAGTGGAGCTTGCGGAGGAAATTCCGTGATAACCAAGCGCTCGTATTATTTCCGTATTGTACTTGAATGGTAACTGGTAGGATATGCCCAATATGCCTATTTGCGCAAATGAAACATCCATTTTTGGGGATACCAGATGTTTCCTCCAGGACTAGGATTATTTAATAAGTGTGCGTCATGTTGATGGTGGTTGTGTAGCACTGCCGGGTGCTATCGTCCTGTAGTTGAAAGTGGCGGGCGTTGACACCACAAGCTACGCGCTACGCCCGTTGGTGGCGCTGCCGGCGCAGCGGCGGTGGTGCCGCCTAGTAGTGTTTGAAACGCAAACACTTCAGTTTCCGTAGTTGTATCCAAGGCAAGGCGGGTCGACGAAAAAAAAAACAGGTTGTCTCGTTCCTACGTCAGCATTTCCTCACTAGATTCTAGGTTTTATACCACATGTTTTTAGTTTACTCCCAGTGCATCAAAATGTATCAATTATATTCTTACAAAAACAGACAAATGCTGGCGTACTGAATTCAAAGAGTGAAATAATACAAAACTAAAGTTCCATTTGATTTGAATTGTTTCAAGATAGTGAGCCAGATATTTAATATTTCAAGCATTATAGTTCATACTAAGAAATCAACCATGTTTGCCAGATGTCGAATTAGTGGAGTCGCGGCGGTTGCCATGGCAACAAAAGCCTGCATGGCACCTCCGCTTCCGCGGGTGCGCTGATTGGGGTATTGGCGCACCGTCAATAAAGGCGAAATCGGACGCTTATTTCAGTCAGATAAGCTGAAAGTGACTCCTATTGGAAGCCGTGCAGGGTTCCATAAAACAATTTCTTGGGCACAAATTTGACTCCATTTTGCCAAAACGACCCCAAATATGAACAGGCAAGGCCTTCGGTATCACAGTTATGTATCATCTGCTAAACGAACTATTTTAGAAATGCTTGAAATTGCGACCCGAATACGACCTATTTTCCCGTAGCCCAACATGCTAAAGCCGGCTCGCTGTATAATTGGTGACGTCACGGCTCCGTAGTTGCCAGACACACCGCTGGAGCGGAGCCGGCGCTGGGTGCCTGTGGCACCGCGCCGGCAGTACGTGCTTGCTCTCCCGTGTACAGCGTTGTAGTGTAGGTCATTGTGTCGAACCCGGAACCCTTGGATTCCAAGCCCAACGCTCTACCATCTGAGCCAGCCGGCCCCCCTGTGTTCTGTTGCTTCCATTGTATGCATATACTGCCGAAACATTACTTTGTGTGAACGATTACGACGATGGACTTCGACAAAGCCTTCGACAGTATTGATCATGGTGTCCTCAGTAAGCTTGAGCGGTGCGGGGTGTCCTCGGAGTTGTTTGGGGACTACCTGAGCGGTCGGAAACAGACGGTCAGCGGTGGCTCAATTACTCTACCCAACCCCCCTCCAAATGCCACGTGACCATAACGGGGCGGAGCATGACCATATATGGCAGGTCCTAAGGTTGATTTTTTTTGCGTACTTCGGCTATTGTTTTGCTGCACTATTATTTTGCCGGTGTAGGGGTGTAGGTATTGTTTTGATCACGAGACACATTTATTATTGCTGAACAGTCAACTCCTCATATTAATTTATTACTGACCAATATATCAATATTGGTCAGTAATAAATTAATGAGGAGTTGACTTTATATATATCAATATGAATGTTAACAATTTCGTATTGCTTTAGCTTGGTCACATGATAAATGCAGCCGTGTTTTGTTTGTATTGAATAGAGAGGGTCTAAAAAAAAACTGAACAGATTAGCAGACAATCCCATGCTCCGAAACTACTGGACCGATCCGAGTGATTTTTTCACCATTCAATTGAAACTGGTCGGAATGGGTGCCGTTTTGCGTTTTATCCACTTTAGTCTAGTCTAAATGAACCAAATTGGATCAAAACCTGTAGTTCAAATTTGCAGGCAAGCCTATGCTCCGAGGCTATGGGACCGATCTGCGTGAATTCTGCACCATTCGATGCGGCATGGTGCAAAACGGTGCCGTATTGCGTTTTTAACAGATTGGTTCACTTTAAGTGGACCAAATCGGACCAAAGCCACCAAAAACCGTTGCAGGCAAGCCCATGTTCCGAGGCTATGGAACCAATCTGCATGATTTATTCAACATTCGATCCGGCGTGGTCCAAAACGATGCCCTTTTGCGTTTTATACAGGTTGGTTCACTAAGTGGACCAAATTGGGCCAAAACCACCCAAAACCGTTGCAGGCAAGCCCATGCAACGAGGGTATTGAACTGATCTGCATTAGTTTTTTTTCCATTCAGTCCGACGTGGTCCAAAATGGTACCGTTTTGCGTTTTATCCAGATTGGTTCATTCTAAGTAGACCAAATTGGACCAAAACCACCGAAACCAGTTGCAGGCAAGCCCATACTCCGAGGCTATAGAACTGATCTGCATGATTTCTTCACCTTTCGATCCGGCGTGGTCCAAAACGGTGGCGTTTTGCGTTTTATCCAGATTGGTTCACTCTAAGTGGACAACATTGGGTCAAAACCACCAAAAACCGTTGTCATTGGTATGGAGCTGTCCGCTCCGGAGCCATGCTACTGCAAAATATGAAGGTGAAAATAAATACAAAAATACCATAAAAAACTCCAATTATTTGTGCACATCGCCCTATGATTACTTTTGTCTCAACGGGCTGGAATCATACTTCGTTTTACATTAGTGATTACGCTTCCACGACTCGCTATGTTAATCCAATGGGAGTTTCGGCACGTGCAAAATATTTAAGGTCCAAAAAAGCGGAGGAGCCGGGATTGGTTGCACGTGCGGAGGAGCCGGGATTGGATCTCTAGTGGCTAATTCGAAATCTTGCTGATCGGTTCATAATCGCTTGGTCGCGTGACCTTATATGGCGCAACCTTATCTTTACAGACTTTGACTCTACCCATATCCCATGGGGTGGCCCAGGGTCCCTAGTCGGTCCAATCCTCTTCCTCATTTTCATCAATGACCTATCGAACTTCCTTCCCCACGGCTACCTACTATCCTATGCCGACGACACCCAACTCCTTGACTCCGCCACTCCTGATGTCGTCGGTCTCTCCAACTTGAAAGCCCGGGTCGAGAAGTCCATCCAGTGCCTACAAAACTGGTTTCAGTCTAATAGCCTCAAAAGGGATGTAATTTACGCTATACCAAAAACTACTCACTTTGTACTAGTTTTCCCAGTTTTGGTTAAGTTCACTGCATCTGTACTTCTTTCTACTCTATCTGTAATATTCCGTTATTTGTACCAAATATCAGAGTTTGTGTGGAACTTTAAACTAGCCTTGTACCAAACGATACTCAGTTTGTACCGGATTTTACTAGCTTTGTAATACATCGATAGTTTCATCCAAATCTGGTAGCAAATATAACTTTTTAGCTTAGTTTTCAGTATAAGTTTTAACTGGTAACATTGCGCGCCAAATTGCAGGGACATAACAACATTTTGCATATTCCTTTTGCACAAGCCTTACCCTAAACTAACCTAACCTAACTTACCAAACATAACCTAACCTAACCTAACCCCCTCATTAAGTCCGATCGGGACGGCCTAAGATTCGCTCGTAGCCATTTAGTCCGATCGAGACGGCCTAAGATTCGCTCGTAGCCATTTAGTCCGATCGGGACGGCCTAAGATTCGCTCGTAGCCATGCAGTCCGATCGGGGCGGCCTACGATTCGCTCGTAGCCTTGGCGTGCTCTTGGCGTGCTATGGAGTAATGGAGGACCATATGAAAGCGTAAAAGGTACAAATTGAGCACATATTGGTTCAAACTGAGCGTCTGCATCTGGCAACCACATGAACTAGGTATTTGGCAGGAAAAAGGTATAGACTGAGTGAAGTTCGGTACTAGGTGAGTAGTTTTGGTACAAATTCCAGAGTAGTACAAAGTGAGTATTTTTGGTACAAAGGCTCAAAAAACTAGTGATTGAATAAATTATTCCCCGCCTCAAAATGAACCCCAAAAGACCGACTTCATGCTGGTTGGCACCAAACCCTCCCTCAAAAAGACCAACAACTTCCACATTACTACTTGTTGCACAGATATTTACCCATTATCAAAAGTGTATGTACTAGGTGTGCTCCTCGACCAACACCTCACCTGGGAACCCCATATCTCCTCTAATCGTTCGGCGCTGCAACGCAATCCTCGTGTTCCTCTTCAAAACTCGGCACCATTTCACTCCTGAGGTTCTGAAGCTCCTAGTTCGTCTTTCCGCAGATCCTCGACTGCCTGTCTGTCGGGTGGAGCGGCCGAGTGTCACCTAGGTAGAGTGCAGAGAATAATTCAATTTCGCTGCCAGGTTTGTGAGTGGTGCTCGCCGCTGCGACCACATATCTCCTGCTCTTAAAGGAAATAGTTCACCTACAACATGGGATTTTGAACTGAAATAGCAGTTTTGTAGCCCGTGTTGAGAAATCCTTATCTGCAACATTTCTTGGCTGAAAAGACTCCGGCCGAAGATATTTGGCTTTTTGGCAAAGGAATGCGGCGCATATATGATATACCGTACCGTCTGAGAGTGCCAGCACTGGTCTGAGCATGCGCAGACCAATAACGCACACCATAACATCAATAATTTACGGCCTTCTGTCCTGAATTGGCGCGATGTAAGACCATTTTTGAAAAGAAAAAAGAAACCGTATTAAAAAATATAATAAAATCGTGTTCTGAAAAATTTCCGAAGGTGAACTATTTCCTTTAAAGGGAATGTTTCACCTTTCTGAAAGTTGTCAAATACACGCTGGTTGTAGTCGACAATATGAAGTAAGCGCTGCTGAAAACGAAGGTGATATTTTTATCTTGGAAAGTCACTTAACTTTATAGAAATAGAGGTTTTAAATTTAGGATGATGTCATTATTGAGCTATAGACCGCCGCTAATTGGCTGGCAAAGTGGCTGTCAGCCAATCAGCGGCGGCACTAGCCTAGACCCCATGGCGGCACTAGTCTAGTCCACATGGCGGCACTAGTCTAGACCCCATTTTGCAAATGAGGAATTAAATTGCTTTAAAACGGCTAAGTTTGGGGAAAAATGACCTAAGTATTTTCGACATTTCAATAACGGCCAAAGGTAATGGCTATTTCACTTCAAAACTAATACAAATGTGAAATATTCCCTTTAAAGGGAATGTTTCACCTTTGTATTAGTTTTGAAGTGAGATAGCCATTATCTTTGGCCGTTATTGAAATGTCGAAAATACTAAGGTCATTTTCCCCAAAACTTAGCCGTTTTTAAGCAATTCAATTTATAGTTTGCAAATTGGGTCAAGGCTAGTGCCGCCGCTGATTGACTGACAGCGACTTTTTCAGCCAATCCCACTTTGTTAGCCAATCAGCGGCGGTGTATAGCTCAATAATGACGTCATTCGCCCAAATCTAAAAACTTAATTTGTATAAAGTTAATTGACTTTTCTTCGAATTAAAAATATAACCATCGTTTCCAGCGGCACCTCATATTTTCTACTACAACCAGCGTATATTTGACAACTTCCAGAAAGGTGAAACATTGCCTTTAAGCGAAGCTCTGAATCCCACAATCAGACCGCGCAATTCGCGAATTTTGGGAGCATTTTCTGGAGCCAGTTTTGTCAAAACCAGGACAAAGTAAAAAAGCACAACCAAATTTTGGAGCGGCTGACTGCCTTCTCTCCTTGCATACGCAACTGGGCTAAGATATTAAAATACAATCTAACTGCTGTTCGTTTACTGATGGCTGCTGTGTTCATGCAAACATGGGGGGAGGTGAATAGTTTGACCCCACCCCCAAGTACAATTAAGGTGATGCCCATATCCCGATGGAGTCGGCTTCCATGCGTTGGTGCTTTTCTAGCATTTGCTCTGACAAGGTCTGTGCTGAACAGGGCCAGTGCCTCAAATCGGGGCTTGCAAAACTAACGCCCACGAGGTGACAGCGACAAATCTCGTTCCTTTGACTCTGGTTTCGGTGTCGTATTCTTCCAAATGTCCACAAAGCGGATCTGTGGCTACCCATGAGAGTAAGACCTGGCGCTGTTCCAAAAACCTATCAAGCGACTCAAAGCAGTGCTTATTCCATGGAAAAGCGTTTAGACTGCTTGTGCGTTGTGTGAATATCGCAGTGAGGAACGTGAAAAATACCTGGCTTATGAGTACAATTCAAAATAACTCTGTTATTTGTTGTATTGTGTGGGAACAATATAGAATTGTGTCCAACCAACAAAAACAAAACGGAAAAATGTACAATTTTGATAAGACTTTAAAGGGATTATACGGGTTTCCGTCCTGAAAGTGAATACACTCTGTTGCAGTTGTATGAGCTTTAAACACGTTTAAGACATAACAAGGACCTCAATGCTCATTTAGTCCATTATTTCAGCAATTATCAGCGTTAAAACTTGGGCGTTTTTCGAGACTAGTATCAGATAACGAGTACTTGATCGGCACTACTGTCCACCACTTTGATCTTAAGATCAATTTTATAGTTTTGAATTATCTGCAAGTCCTACACTGCAGGGGTCAAAAATAACGCCAACTCGACAACGTCGTTAGTAGCAATTCAGCGTTACACCAAACGAAGATTTGTAGCAAAACTGGCCCATGGCAAGACATAAAAATTGCACTATCATTACTGCGGTATATGCTTGAATGAGTCACTTTCTGTTTGTTGTAGATCCTGTACACTTATGGGGCTGTTTTGTATATTCACGGCTGGTTGATCTCTGTTTTCTGGAGATATTTTGAAAGTAATATGTTGCTAGCGAGAAATGGGAAAAATATCACCATAAGTGGGCAAATGTCACAAGTTTCTCGCAAGATCTAGAGACTAAACGTACCTTTTAAGGAAATCTACACCTACCAGAGATAGAGAATTTTGTAGCAAAAAATGCCAACATGAATCGACAGAGAGTGATACAGGTTATATATTTTTGTATCACGCATAATACGAATAAAGGACATCAAATTGTACTTCAAAATATTCCAATATCTTTAAATAAAATTATTTCAAAGTTATTATCAGGCCATATTTAACCAAATGAATGTAACTCAATGAAGCGTAGACTTCCAGAGTCTGCTTTTTATGGTACCCCATCACTATAAGTTCAAGGTTTCCGAATGGTGACAAAGCCCTCCTTTGACATTTTGGTCTCGCGCTGGTTGGTGGTGTCTCTGTTGCGATAAGATCGATTTTTGGTGCTCCAAGGATCTGTGTTGTTTATCATGAGTAAAGTAAAGAAGGCTATAAGTTAACAAACTCTAGAATGGAGATTTTGTGCGGATATCTCACCAAGGATGGAGCTGAGTGTAGTTTTTCATGCCTAAATTATCATCGTCCTCGGCTGCTGAAACACACAAAGAAACATCATCCTGCGGAGTCGGATGTTCTCCTACGTGGTTCTGCTGCCTGGGTAAGTGTTCAGTTATTTGTATTGCGCTAGGGACTAGGGAGCGCTCCCCGGCCACTCCATAGTATTATTCGTATTTTTCCGGAAGTAGGCAGCGTGACTGTGAAAAACTGTGCTGACGTGGAGACGGGAACGTTTGGGACACATTTAGCGCCTACCTCGAAAACTGTAAGTGCGGAATTAGCCTAAAATCGCTCAACAACTTTGATTTTTCTGACAGACCTCGTCGCGCCAGTGACTGTCCTTGTAGTGTCTGTGATGCCATTTATGAAGAGAGGCCACTCTCAAGCCATCGACAAAACTCCAAATTGAACGAATTTTACGTAACCGTCGTCTGATTCCCGACTTTCTGGACCGTTTTCAAGAAATAAGCAAAATACTCAAAACTATTTCTTCAGCGCATGAGCGCTGCGATGGGCGCATGCACATCGACATCAATCTGCCGACACCCCGTCTCCCCCGTCCCCAATGTCGGCCCGCGCCGCTGCTCGGCACCGGCCCGAATCACCCTCCGTCGAGCCAGGCGCGTAGCCAGGATTTTTATTGGGGGTGGGGCACGTCGGTGGTAGAATCAAATTTAGCTCCTCAACCAATGTTGTTGACCGGAGGGGGGGGGGGAGGGAGCCGGGTCGTCAGAGAATCTAATTTTATTTAGTGTAAATTTGTTTTGCTCAGAGGGGGAGGGGCATGGCTCCCGTGCCCCCCCCCCCCCTTTAGCTAGTCCCTGCGTCGAGCCGGGTCCGTCGGTCGCCGCCGCAACCGACGACCTTGACGGCGGCGACGCAGGGGAAAGCCTTTGCCGAGACGGATGGGTGGAAGGAAGGTGAAATGGAGGAGAAAATATATTTAGATAGTGGAAGGCAATCAATATAGGCGCAGAATTCGACGTTTAATACAATTTGCTTTCCTTGCCGCAGAGCAGGACATAATTCCAGGAAACTGCGTTTTTTTTAGTACAATAGGTCCTCGAATCGCCAAAAAGGAACCAAACATGTTCTGCTGCATCTTGTCTACCTGTTGCCATTTTTATGTTAATTTTTCTGAAGGTGAAATGAAGTAGCCCAAATTCGAGGAGAAAATTAATGTAGGGATGGGTTGATTTCCTTCAGACAACTTTGCCACCTGAACCTAAAAATCCTGGCGATTCCCATGATCCAATTACTCAGTTCCACTATTCACGAAACCTTCACCTATACATTTGCCTTTTTCGTTTCCTCAGATGCTGGCGAGACACCAGTCATCACGCATGGAGGAGCATCCAAGTACTGGAGATGCTCCTGTGCCTGCCGAGTCGGCGCAGCAGCCTTTCCCAACTGGGCGTAACAAAGTAGCCCCTGAACATTTGCCTGCAGACGTGCACCCGACATGTGATGATGTTGATATGACCGACAGTGGACCGGCGATTAGCACCGAGACGGTTCGCAACGATAACGGGGGTCTCTGGGGTCTCTCACAATGCTGCATGCGGTTGAGCACTCTGATTGCCTGATCAACGCTGCACGAGGTAGGCAAGTCCCAAATTACCGGGGCCATTCAATTCGAAGAAGTATATATCACTGCAAAAGCAGCTAAAGAAACAAAAGGCAAACATATAAAAATGCGTTCCTTTTTGCTAGTCTTTGGCTACTTCTCATTTCTTGGCGCATTTATTCTTATTTTTAAGCGATCTTAATTTATTAGTGTTTATCCTGATAGCGTTATGACGTGAATACCAACACATCAGAGTGTCATGTAAAATGTTGAATCGTTTTGGGTTTCCCAGAAGTAATATTGTCAGTGCTTGTCCAAGGACCATTCAAACTGGTCTTCGTCTTATTTTTTTTTTTTGATACAAAACTTATTTTCTGACATAAGCTTTTGCACTGCCAATATTTAGAGGTCAGTTTAGGAAATATATCAAACACTTTCACCTGTTTCAAAGACACCCGCTTTCAGTGGGATTATCAATTATTTTTTTTGGAGAGTTATGGAATCTGGATGCAGAACACACCATTTAGGAAGTTGCATTTTATACTTACTCAACTGCTATCATTCTAGTGTCTAAGTACAAGTCAAAGCACATTTTGTAATAGTGGTTCTGTTCCCACAGCGGTACAAACGCTTAAGGAGCAAAAGATCCTGCCAAAGGAGCTTGGTGTCGGCCTCCCACAAATCAGAGCGGCTCACAGATTCATGCGAGAGCTACCGAACGAGCTGACAGACCCCGAGCTCTACGTGAGGCTGCAAAAACAGGCCCAGAGTGAGGCGATCCTGCAGCCATACAGTGACATGGTGGCACGGATTTGGATGCTGGCAGCTCCCGAGAGTGTTGTGAAGAGCATGTGCAGTGTGGTGAAGGACATCTTCGGCGAGAACCGCCAACTGTCGCACGCAAGTGCAGCGAAAGAGCTTTGTGTGCGCTGGAATGGACCGGAGCCTGTCTGCGCTGACAAACTGTTAGAGCACGTGCGGCAGCGGTGTCAGGACAATTTTTTGACCGTAGGTCACAGGGACATCGGAAAAGTTATGAAAAGGCATCTTGGTAGAAGGTGTCACCGCGCCCCTGTATATATGTGATATGAATCTGTGATATGAAGTGTATAGTGATGTACGGATGCAGTGCCAACAGTAGGTACCCAATGGGAATTAGTATAATGTCATTCGATGAACGGTTGTGGTGTGCACTTTATTTGGTGTGCCAGTGTGCCACATCCAGTGTATAGAACTTGAATTCTGCTCCCGTGTGCTATTTATTTTGTCTTGTTGAGTACTTGTCTTGTTTAAGATTCGTCTTGCATTATTTATTTGTGCAAATCAGCTTTTTGTTTGCACGTATATATTGGACACGTCACCTGGATGGATGTTGGAAGGAAAAATATAGTCGTCTGTTCTATTGCAAATGGTGAACCTGTTTTTACATTAAATCAACAAGTGTTTTATCCCATGAGGGTACGATACCTTGGTGTCGAGGTCGGTAGATTGGTACTTAGGTATAGCGATACGCCTGGTCTAGCCGCAAAAGAAGAACCGGTTAAATAACGTTGCCACTCCTGTTGAACTGCTTGCCAGTTTTGTGTAGCGAATTTTCGCATTAGCAGATATAAACATTTGCAATCGACAAATGGAAATGTGTAGAAATGTAGCTTCGATGAGAATGAGAATGTTCGATAAAAGGTGTAGCAAAATTGGACTCCGTCAAATTCGGTTGGCAGCAAATTTTAACTTTTTTTACCCCTGCTACACTGGATCACAAAATTATTATGCAATTCAAAACTGACGGGACTTTGTATTACTACACACTTCGTTGAGGTTTTGTGTTTTTGTGGTTTTCTTATCTCCGGCCTTTAGTGTTGAGAATTTGGTGGTGGCGTATTAATTTTTTGGCATGAAAATTCATGAACAATTTAGAATTGTGTGGGAAAACTGCTGCGGTCGTTCGAACAAAACAAGTTATTTTCTTTCAAATATTGCTTATTTTACCGGAAATATGCCATAAGTGAGGTGTTTTTATTAGCATAAAAGAGATGACAGGTTCTGCCTCAGCCGGTCCTGCAGAAAATACGCGGTGGCATCACCGCGCACTTTGGAATGTCCTTACGTGCAGAAGAGGTAATTTCCAGAAAAATGTGGCTACCGTGGGACTTCTACTACCTTTATAAGTACGTTTTACTATGTAACTCAATTATTCTGGGAAAAAAACGTATAATCCCTTTAACAGGATCCGTCTGTTTGTCCACCAACATCAGTCGCGTCGTTGCAACGACGTGCAGGCCAAACGGTGCGTCCCAGGCGGGCGAAATTTTTGGCACGCCACGTGGCCCCGTCCAACGGTGTGTGGTGGCTTGTAAAATATTAGGTGGGACATTCGTGGCGCACGTGGCACTAACTGCCAAAAGACTTTTTGTCCATTGGTTTAACACGTGGAAAAACCGGAGCGAAATGTGTGAAAAATGCTGAAAAGCGCGAAACACGATGCCATCCCAGGTCCATATCTCGACAACCATCATCATCATCATAACCAAGTTTATTAAACATAAAGTCCATGTAACATACAAAACAAATCAGACAGGCGCAAAAGCAATGCTTAAATTAAAGCGCCAAGTCTAAATCATCAGCAAAAAAGTTTGACTTAAACTGCGACCGCCGCCACGGCACAGCTCACTGGACTGGAATTGAAGTTGCCTTAGCCCCCAAGCACCTCTCCGGAGATGTGAGGAATGAACATCTTTATCGGCAACATGGTAATGGAAGTAAATATAATATAAAATGTTAGTACATGCAGAGAAAGTTGTATTAAAGATATGCAAATCTTTTTGAGCTCAACACTAAGTTTTGAAAGTGGAGTGTCACCGCTGAGATCTGTGCCGTGGAGTAAAATGTTTAACTGATGTTTTGGAGGTATGCGTCTGAAGTTTATACATAATGTGTGGGATAATCTGTCGAACATGCTGTTTCGTTGATTTTCGTAGTATGGACAGGTAAGAATGAAGTGGCTGACGTTTTCGTTATGGTGTCCGCATCGGCATTCTGGTGAGTCTGCTTTATGAATTGTGAATGAATGGGAATTTAGATGGAACATGTTCATTCTGAGCCGGGCGTGAAGGATGTTTCCCTTTTTTGAACCTGCAATATAGTAGCTAGGCGGATCAGGTGCCCCCAGCTGCTGGCAAATCTGTTTTTTGTTTAAAGGTTGTGTGCGTGAGTTGCTGTGTGTCCTCTGTTAAAGGAAATGGTTCACCTTCGGGAATTTTTTCAGAACACGATTTTATTATATTTTTAATACAGTTTCAAAAAGAAACTATTCAAAACCGTAGGTTTTGACGAAGTCAAATACCAGAGGTTTATACTGGGGCAGCAGCCTATTTGTGTAGTGATTTGTATGTCTGTCTGTTTGTTTGTTTGTCTGAGGCGTTTGGCCACAGCTCGCTGACGAAGAGGCACAGCAACACGCGCGTGGCACCGTTCGATGCGCCAGTTCGGCCCCCAGGTGCCGGTGCCGGTCACTGGTCGATCGGTGCCACGTAGTACGTGCCGCCACGTGGGACATTGCAAAATCCATTTGCCCACACGTGCCGCCCACACGTGTGGACGCAGGGCGACCAAATTCGGTGGGCGGGTAGTCCACATGGGTGCGGAAAATCCTTTGCGGTTGCCGACCCCGAGGGGGGTAAACAAAAGCCCCCAGGGGGTAAACCTTTTATCGCGTGGGGTCCTCGGATTTCGGGAAATTTTGATGTAGCGACACCAAATTTGGTACACCGATAGAGTTCGGCGAGTGACATGATGGTGCCGGTCGCCGCTCGATCGGTGCCACGTGGCACGTGCCGCCACGTGGCCATGCAAAATCTGCTTCCTCGTGAAATGATGGCTACGGTTTTGCCCCGGACCCAAACCCGATCCACCGAAATGGGTCCGCACTAGTCAAAACCGTAGGTTTTGACGAAGTCAAATACCAGAGGTTTATACTGGGGCAGCAGCCTATTTGTGTAGTGACTTTGTCTGTCTGTATGTTTGTCTGTCTGTTTGTTTGTCTGAGGCGTTTGGCCACAGCTCGCTGACGAAGAGGCACAGCAAAACGCGCGTGGCACCGTCCGATGCGCCAGTTCGGCCCCCAGGTGCCGGTGCCGGTGGCCGGTCGATTGGTGCCACGTGGAACGTGGTACGTGCCGCCACGTGGGACATTGCAAAATCCATTTGCCCACACGTGTGGACGCAGGGCGACCAAATTCGGTGGGCGGGTAGTCCACATGGGTGCGGAAAATCCTTTGCGGTTGCCGACCCCGAGGGGGGCAAACGAAAGCCCCAGGGGGTAAACTTTTTATCGCGTGGGGGTCCTCGGATTTCGGGAAATTTTGATGGAGCGACACCAAATTTGGTACACCGATAGAGTTCGGCGAGTGACAGATGATGGTGCCGGTCGCCGCTCGATCGGTGCCACGTGGCACGTGCCGCCACGTGGCCATGCAAAATCTGCTTCCTCGTGAAATGATGGCTACGGTTTTGCCCCGGACCCAAACCCGATCCACCGAAATGGGTCCGCACTAGTAAAAAATATAATAGAATCGTGTTCTGAAGAAAAAAATCCCGAAGGTGAACAATTTCTTTTTAAAAATGTCCTACATCGCGCCAATTCAGGACAGAAGGTTGTAAATTATTGATTTTATGGTGTGCGTTATTGCTCTGCGCATGCTCCATGGCAGTGCTGGCACTTTCAGACGGTACGGTACGGCCCCCTCCGAAGTTAGTTGGCAGCACTATAGCTCTTGGGCGTGACTTTCCTACTAGCCCATAGGGTTCACGTGTTAAATGACCCAACTTTGGGAAGCTGTATATCGAGTTCTATTCACCCAATTCGCCTGCAGTTAATCTTCAAAGAAAGAACGTTCAAATATCTCGCGACGATTCCTCTACCATTTTTTCACCTAACCCAGCCGCATTCTTAGGGCGTGAGGGGTAAAGATTTGACTGCACTCCGTGCCGGTCTGGCCAGTTTCTGGCGGCGCCGGTGCGCCGGCGGTAATAGCTCAGTCGGTAGCGCATTGGACTACGGATGCGAGGGTGGTGGGTTCGAATCCCGCTCGGGTAAAGGTGATTTAGCGGAATGATGTTATATTATTTTTGATGGTTGATAACTATGTTTTTATCGACAGAATAAACTGTTTAAAATGTTTTGTCGAAATTAACTTGATTTAAACAATCTTCTCCGGCTTGATATTTAGTAATTCCGCGATGATAACTTGTTAATAGGTAATTGTCGTATTTATCCTTCTCGTTTGTCATTTCATATCGCGACCTGCTAGTGTGACAAGCTGTGAGTACTAAGTAGTAGCGTATATGAGTGAATACAATAAGAATATATTTGTGAAATACCTCTTTCCAGCTTTTACACTGATTGAGACTTATTAAAACGTAAGTAAAGTCAAACATACACATTGATTACATATCATACTCGTTCGAAGATTGTTAAAAAACATTTAACTGACAACTCGTTTTCCCGATACTTTCGAGCTTTTTCTTCGTTTCTCTGACTTCACATCCTGTTTTTTTTTTAAACGAAAACTGACAACCAAGCCATTGAAAGAAAAGTTACTCCAATAAATCATTATTGAAAGCACTGTAGCAGCAATAATACAACAGCATTGTAGGAGCTACAGTGGCACAATTGATGCAAAAGACAAGATGACGCACGTACGAGATAACTTGTTCCTACAGGGATTACCAGACTGAAACCCGATTCAAGAAGATCCCTTCACACAACTAAATGACGGATATCCAAGCAATGACGGATATCCAAGCAGCCCTCACACCAAATGCAACAATGGATCTTAGATACCAGTGGATCTCCGGGTGAAATTAAGCGACATATATCGGATTACACATGATATCGTGATAAGCATACCACAACATACAATCAGTGGCGGATCTAGGATCCCATCAGATCTCACGGCAATATGCAACTGAATATCTCGGATGCCATATAATAAATCTAGGGTTAAATCTAGCAACAGATTTCGAATCACACAGTATCCTCTTACACACACACCAGAACAACGGAAGTAACATGTACCTCAGACCTCAGCACTTATGGTACAAAATAAAAAGCACTCTCGATTCTGCCAGTACCTGAGAAGTTGACAACAAAACGACATGAACAAAACAAGAGAAAAACATGACATGAGTGAATGAGCACAATTGTCCAGTCTATTCACTACAGCCTATACACTAGTTTTCACTGTGCGTGGTGCCAGCACTTCCTCGCTCCTCACCGTGCCCGAGACTCGGCGCGTCGGGCCCTGTTGATGTTGCCCATCCTGATAAATGTCCGGACGCGGGCGAAGGAGGCGCGAATCTTGGAATGGACGCGTGGGACGCGTCAGGCCGCCGATACTAACGATCCTGGTCCACAGGGCCTGCAGAGGCACCGACTCGGCCGAGGCGGATGGTACACAGAGGGGACGGTCGACGGGCCCCTTCCTCGCGATGTAGCCGGCGACGTAGGCCATGGCGCTCTCTGTCGCGGACACACCGGTGACCGTGTCCCGCGCGGCCGACGACCCAGCAGGGCGGCAGGCTGCTGACTGGGACGCCTCCGCCTGTTGAAGCAGGTCAGCCACATCCCTCAGGTCGTCCATGTCCTCCCCGTTATCGCCGTCTGTTTTCGCTGTCGTCACCTCCTCCACCGGTCCGGTGAACTCCAGCAGGTCTGCCGTCAGTTCGGAGGTGCCGGTTGCCTCCACCTCCAGCACCTGATCCAGCTGCTCCTCCAGATCACCAGTCTCCGGCTCTGCCGCATGATCACCGTCTCTGCAGACGGGACTTACGCCTCGCTGCATGACGAACAGGAGGGTAAGCAGGCGAATCCTTGCCCTCGCTTCAGTCGGTGTGGGGTTCTGGTTGGAGCCTTCCGGGCCTCTCACCATGCCGAACAACCCTTCCAGCCTGTCCTGCGTGAGCCGGCGAGTCAGGACGAACACATCACCGAACTCTGCCTGGAAGTCCTTGAACAGGCCACGCACCGACCGGATGCTGATGACCATCCCTCTCTGGAACGGGTACATGCACCGTGCGGTACCGACACGCATCAGCGTGGCCTCCGTCACAGCGGCGGAGATAGCCCTCTCTTGATCATCGCTGCCACGGTAGCCTCTCCGTCTCCGCAGATCTTTTGTGTCGCCTGGGTAGCTGGCGTTGAGGACATCCGTCGCTTCGTCCACGACACGAAGGAACCTCGCCTCCTCTTCTTTGTCCGCGATGTGCCGCTGCAAGACGCTGGCAGTCGAGGCGCTCAGGAGTTGGAGACACGGACCATGCCGGTGACCTATAAAAATAATAATTAGACACCAATAGAGATGTGAATGGATGGGAGCAGACGCTGAGTGGAGCACAGAAGGAACTTGTGACAAGTTATATATAAATTATTGGTCACTTTTAGGTCACGCCAATATTGAGGTCATCACACTGCAGACTGGTTATTGAATATTGATTCAACCTTTTTTGGAACGATTCAACCATGATTCATTTTGGAACCTGAATGATTCAATCACTGCTCGATTCATGGATACACATTTTATCATTGCTTCTTTCCGATTCAAAGAATCAAAAACATATTTTAATCGATTCACGCTTGATTCAACATTTAAATGTATGTTGTATTTACGTCAAAGCAATACAAATGGAAACATACACATAAATGATCATTTAAACATTTTTACAGCAATCATATTTCAGTATAAATGAATGTAGCCGCTGGGACTACATTGTATTTGCACAATTTACCATGTGCACTTGAATCGTTAAGTCTTTAAATCTTTTGATTCAATCAGCCTTGATTCCATGCGGGGTTTGATTAAATCACGATTCATGAATAAAAAGATCTAGTGGTGAATCAATTTGGTTTTATTCAAGGAATTTTGATTCAACGATTCAAATCGATTCAGTCAGTCAAATCAATAACCATTCTGCATCACAGGCTAGGCTTGTGCTTCATTCCGGTGGAATTGAATCCGATTCCGGAATCGATTCCGTGTGTACTGGATTCGGACTAGATTCCGTTGACATCTGAGTGTAATAGGAATCAGGTGGAATCAATCATTTTTTTTACAAAACGATGGAATCGGCATCAATGGGTCATTTCAAGCGATTCCTTTTTATTTTCGTTTAAATCGTCCTCACCATGAAATTAAGTTTTCTTCAAGGTTATCTATGTCTTAGAGCACGCATAGCTAAAGCAAAGGTTGGTGACGATATGCAACCTAATGAGGGTAAATAGATATGCCCAGTCATTCCGCTTATTTAGGTGGAGAGTGGAGACATACAATAATGTTCACTTACGCCAATTATGTTTTTTGTCCCGAATATTCTCATATGTTTAAATATAAATACATCCATTTCCCTGTGCATCATTTTGCAAAACATTCATGCATCATAAAGTACAGGTGCGTCTATAATAATAATATTGTGTTGTTTGTTTATTATCTTGTTTTTTTTAATTCGTCATTTTCGAACCGTCACGATTTTACAGCACATCTCCGGTTTTCAATGAAATTCATGAAATGATTGAAGTTTGCTATCAAAAACGAAATTCATGAAATGATTGAAGTTTTCTATCAAAATAAATATATTGAATATACTTGTTAAATATATTGAATATGGCTATATGGTGATCACCTCTATAATTACTAAACATAACATTATATATCAAATGATGTGTAATATTATAGGGAAAAGATAGATAGTCATATGGGGATGTCACCATAGACAGCCCAGTCTTTTAACAGTAGGTAACTATTCAAATTGCCATACCTGAACTGTTGTGCATCAGTTTCTTGATGCCCAACAGATTGGGTGGCACCTGACCGGCTGCTGGCTCTTCTCCTTCACTACACGAGCACCATCCTTGAATCCTGCAGTATAATAATTTTGTATGAATCATGTGCGCATAGACAGAGTATATTACTGGGTAACCCAGAACCCAAATTATTCATAACAGGTATACATAACCAAAAGGTTAAATATGTGACACATACAATATAACTGCTGCATGTTAAGTTGTGATGACACAAATTTAGATTATCCCTTGTGAAATTTGAGATGGAAAGGTCATGAATTCACACTTGAACCACAGACACAGTGCAAAGAAGATCATCAATAGTCATATAACAGAACATAATGCTACCTGCTATGTGTTATGTCAGATTTAACAGCTAAATAATTTAAACACAAGTTACACAAGAATGAAAGCACCAGATAGGGCAAGGCAAATATACCTCAATGAAACCCCAGATTTTGTAAGCCATGGATGCAGGCATGTCAACCACGTCTAAATGTAGATTATAAAGCGTAACATTAATCTTTACCATATGAAGGCAATAGAGAGCAACAATTACCATAGCCGTTCCGAATCGGCTGCTGTGCTGTTGTCAGCCGAAGTTAGAGAGCCTGATTCGCTGGAAGATTAATGACGCCAGACGCATTACCATGTCATACCAGGTGACATACTCCTGCTAACAAGTGCCAGCTCTGCTGCTGCGACAAAGTAGGTGCAGTACAAGTGTTTTGTCAGCAGGCACATAAATTGGCACATGCGGCAGTGGCACAGCTGAAGGCGGGCTTGTAAACAAAGCAGAGCACTTGTTCCGGGTTGAAAGCAGCAAACTCTGCCATGGCTATCACAATCACTTTGCTGTATGATAATTTGTTTGGCCTGTGTGCACATGCATTAGAATATGTCCTTTCAGCAACAAATCTGTGAAGCTCTTTAAAGGAGAATTCCAAAAAATGTTCAGAGCAATTCCTAGGGTCTTTAACCTCTTCCCTTGCTGCATCTCGTCGAATTAATTGCCACAAAAGATCGGCCACTTCGGAATCACGAGGAAGACGGTGGTAGCCACTAGCCAGTCCCCAAATGATTTTAATTACCCTTCTCCTAACTATTGGTACAGCCAGGCACAACACAGTAGGGCATAGCCGGGCAAAAACCGTGAATTGAAAATGGAAGAGATCAAGCTCTACCCGACAACTTAACAGTTAAAAACTGTACAGCGCCTTACGTACCCAGTCTACAGAAGCTAGCGACAAATATGAATAATCTACAATGCATTTCGATTATTTCGTTTACTCTAAGAGCTTTCGTAATACCTGCGCGGCTTTCGCTCCTCGGTAAAGCTACCACATATTTAGATGGAACTAAAAAAACTAGTATATAGTAGTGAATCTAGTACTTTTCTAGTATTATCCTAAATAAATCATACTAAAATCCGTTCCACCCGTCCTCACCCCGGTACGGTACATCATATATGCGCCGTATTCTTTAAAAAAAAAAAAGCGCCGTATTCCTTCGCCAAAAAGTCAAATATCTTCGGCTGGAGTCTTTTCAGCCAAGAAAAGTTCCAGATAAGGATTTCTCAACACGGGCTACAAAACTGCTATTTCAGTTCAAAACCCATGTTGAAGGTGAACTATTTCCTTTAACTCACTCCATTGCCCGATTGTTGTAGGAAAAAATGACCTCATATGATGTGTTGCTGGTGGTTATAGTGTGTCTGCGTTTCTGAGGTGTCTGTGTGTCTTGTGCACGGGTGCTTGGGATGATGGCTGTGATGTAGTGTGGGAGATGTTCTGCAGTGTTAAATTTGTGGTAAAGCGTCAGTCTGTGTATTCGTCGTCTTGCTGTCAGCTTATCCCACCCTAGTTCTGTGAGTAGTTTCTCAGTAGATGTCCTGAAAAGTCCACCTGTAACAAGTCTGGCGGCCTCTTCTGTAGTGTCTAAGTTCGTCAAATCTTGTACTGTGATGTGACCGTCATAGATGGCGTCGCAGTAGTCAAAGTGAGGTCGGATGATGTTTTGTAGATTTTTTCATGTGGGCGAGGATGGATGACATTGTTATAATTAAGTTTATGTGAGGGAAGTTAGGTGAGGGATCTTAACCATGTCAAATATTTTTATTTTTAGAGAGAAAAAAGCCAGAAAGATAGACAAACCAGGGGGGTGTCATCCCCTCAGCGGCCATAGGCTCGGTGAACCTCGATAACGTCACAACCTTTGGTCAATGGGATGGCGCCACGTCTTGACTTGACTTGATGGGTTGTAGGGGGTTGGCCTTTGTAACGGCCCCCCTATGTTGGAGTGTATCTTGGATTCCTGGTGGGCTTCCACACGCGCACCGCATCGAGGGGCGCAGCGGTGACTGGCGCCGTGTTCACGCACCACGAGGGGGAGGGCTCCTGGCGGGCCTGCTCACTGCCCGGGAGGGCACAGCTTCGCAGGCACACACCGGGGGGAGGGGGCGGGCAACTTGGGCCATCTTCCCTGGCATTCCCTTCACACTCAATCAGTTTTTTTGTTTGTTTGCCATAATTTGTAAATATTCTTTGTTCTTTGCCATTACTTTTGTTTCTTCGTTAACCCGCGCACTGCAGGGTGTTTGCGCCGAACACGAACTGCAGGGGGGTTGATTTCCGCCCTCCCCCCGTGAGATCTCGAAAACTACGCTACTTAGTGACAAGAGAACGGCATTTGATAGCTTGATACAAGTTGTATCGAAAGTATTCAGTATTTGTTTAGGTCAGAGGCCAACTTCACAAAGAAGTTAGTAATTACACATGTTTGCGATTACAAACGCAAGCAAATATTGCAAACCTCACAAAAAGACATTTCACAAACATTCACCACCTCTGATTTACTGATTGTAAAGAAAATGTAAACACAAATGTTAGCACAGCAGAAACCTTGAAATCAAGAACGTTTGTATTAAACTTGATGCCAATGACAAATAATTTGGTTGTTAACAAATTGATTTAACAAATATTTACATTGTGGTTTATTTTTTATTCAAAATAAAATTATTTATAGGGATAATTATCTTTTAATTAACATTTCATCGGAATGCAAACGCTGATCGTAAAAATACATCTTGGTAAGCAATTAGAGTAAACAGAATTTGGCCATTCACCGGGTGGCGGAGCATAACAACTACTATCAAAAGAAAGATACTTGAATTTTTCAACCATTTTTTCACCTAACCTAGCCGATTTCCTACGTCGTAAGGGGTGAAGGTTCACTGCACATTGCACAAGACATCGTTGACCGCTGCAATCCTATCGCCATGCGGTTTCTCCGCGAGCACACTGCCGGACTGACGCCCTGCCAGCCCCGCCCCCCCCCCCCCCCCTGATACATCTCTGTATAAGAGCACACTGCATCATCATCAGAACCAAGTTTATTCAACATAAAGTCCATGTAACATACAAAACAAATCGCAAAAGCAATGCTTAAATTAAAGCGCCAGGTCTAAATCATCAGAAAAAAGTTTGACTTAAACTGCGACCGCCGCCACGGCACAGCTCACTGGACTGGAATTGAAAGCTACCCAAGCCCCCAAGCATCTCTCCGGAGATGTAAGGAATGAACATCTTTATCGGCAATAGGAAACATGGTAATGGAAGTAAATATGATATAGAATGTTAGTACATGCAAAGTAAGTTGTATTAAAGATGGGCAAATCTTTTTGAGCTCAACAAAAAGTTTTGAAAGTGGAGTGCCGCTGCCGAATCGTCGCCACCGCTGAGATCTGTGCCGTGGAGTAAAATGTTTAACTGATGTTTTGGAGGTATGCGTCTGAAGTTAATACATAATCTTTTAAGTTAATACAAAGTTAATACAAACAAACTGTTCGGTGAACCTCGCGCGCGTGTGATCACTGTGCAGTCGGGAATGTTTTGTCGTTTGCCGCGTGTGGCGAACGCCTTTTTAAATTGCACAAACCATGCTGACGTTTTTAATGACACGTTCTGTGCTTTTAAACGCATCGTCATCAAGTATGTAAGCCAACTGTAATATTGTGACCAAGTGACTAACTTATTTTTATATGTATATCTGACCAAGCAACTAACTTATGTTTATATTGTATTTGACTTCACCTGTAAGTGGAGGCATTCTCTGTTGGTGATAGAACGAATAAATAAATAAATAAATAAATAATGTGTGGGATAATCTGTCGAACATGCTTTGTCGTTGATTTTCATAGTATGGACAGGTAAGAATGAAGTGGCTGACGTTTTCGTTGTGGTGTCCGCATCGGCATTCTGGTGAGCAGTGGCGCACGCAGGATTCCATTTCGGGGACGGTCAGAGCCCTAAAAGCGGGCCCCTTGTGAGCGGGCCCCCACCCGTTTTTTTAGAAAACTTCGCGGATTTCGGTCACTTGTTTTTGAGCGGGCCCCCTACAGCATGGGACCTGAGACATTATAATTTTCTTGTCAATGTCGTGTAAGGTGACTGCGTGTGCTACTGATGTGCGAATTTTAGGTGCATGTGCTACTGATGTGCGGTACAACTGTCGATAGTAAATTTGACGAAATGAGGTAAATGACAAAGCAAAATTATATTTTACAGGTTAGGCAGTCCGATCCCCGGTAGTTATGTCATCATCATCATCGTTGGGGTTTTAGTGCGCCTCGACTACGTCATTCGCGCCCACCATCATGTTGCCACAAGTTGCCATAAACCATTTCCTGAAGCAACAATGGATAATGTAAAAAATACGTATTAATATCAAATACGCCCGTATCAAGAATTGGCAAGGATCGGGCCCTGTTGTGACCGGGCCTTCGTTTTGACCGGGCCCTATATCACGTCTTTCCCAGCACCGGGCCCCTGCCTCGATCGGGCCTGACCAAGACCCTACCAAAAACGGGCCCGTATCAGGAATATGCGAGGACCGGGCCCTTGTCCTGACCGGGCCCCATGCCACGCCTTTGCCAGCACCGGCCCCTGCCTCGATCAGGCCTGACCAAGACCGGGCCCCTACCAGAAACGGGCCCGTATCAAGAATATGCAAGGACCGGGCCCTGTTGTGACCGGGCCCCATATCACGCCTTTGCCAGCACCGGGCCCCTGCCTCGATCAGGCCTGACCAAGACCGGGCCCCTACCAGAAACGGGCCCGTATCAAGAATATGCGAGGACCGGGTCCCATGCCGTCTTTACCAGCACCGGGACCCTGCCTCGATCGGAACTGACCAAGACCGGGCCCGTATCAAGAATATGCAATGACCGGGCCCTGTTGTGATCGGGTCCTCGTTCTGACCGGGCCCCATATCACACCTTTGCCAGCACCTGACCCCTGCCTCGATCGGGCCTGACCAAGACCGGGCCCCTACCAGAAACGGGCCCGCATCAGTAATGTTCAAGTACCGGGCTCTCGTTCTGACCGGGCCCCATATCACGCCTTTGCCAGCACCGGCCCCTGCCTCGATCAGGCCTGACCAAGACCGGGCCCGTGCCAAGAATATGCGAGGACCGGGCCCCATCATCCCATGCCACACCTTTGCCAGCACCGGGCCCCTACCTCGATCGGGCCTGGCCAAGACCGGGCCCCTACCAGAAACGGGCCCCTCAGAAATTTCGGGGGGGGGGGGTCAACTGACCTCCCCCCCCCCTGCGTGCGCCACTGCTGGTGAGTCTGCTTTATGAATTGTGAATGAATGGGAATTTAGATGGGACATTTCATTCTGAGCCGGGCGTGAAGGATGTTTCCCTTTTTTGAACCTGCAATATAGTAGCTAGGCGGATCAGGCGCCCCCAGCTGCTGGAAAATCTGTTTTTGTTTTAAGGTTGTGTGCGTGAGTTGCTGTGTGTCCTGTGTTAACTCGTTCCATTGCCCGATTGTTGTAGGAAAAAATGACCTCTTATATGATGTGTTGCTGGTGGTTGTAGTGTGTCTTTGCGTTTCTTAGGTGTCTGTGTGTGTCTTGTGTACAGGTGCTTGGGATGATGGCTGTGATGTAGTGTGGGAGATGTTCTGCAGTGTTAAATTTGTGGTAAAGCGTCAGTCTGTGTATTCGTCGTCTTGTCAGCTTATCCCACCCTAGTTCTGTGAGTAGTTTGTCAGTAATGTCCTGGAAAGTCCACCTGTAACAAGTCTGACAGCTCTGTTCTGTAGTGTCTCTAATTTCAAGTCTTGTACTGTGATGTGGCCGTCATAGATGGCGTCGCAGTAGTCAAAGTGAGGTCGGATGTATGTTTTGTAGATTTCGTCGGAAATGGGCCTTGGTATGTATTTTGCTATCTTATACTGGGGATTAAGTACAATGTTTATTTTGCGGCATATGGTTTGATGTGTTGTTTAAAAAAGTCTTCAGAGAAGGTTATAACAAGATGCGTATGATTGTCGTGAACTGGTAGGGGATTACCTCCAAAGGTGAGGGCTGGTGATTGGTATTGGAGCTTGTGTGTGAATGTTTGTTGCATTGTTTTTGTTATATTGAACGTGATAGCCCATTCTCGACCATATTTATATATTTCGTCTAAGTCCTTTTGGAGAGAAAGTTGCGTCGTCAGTAGGTCTGTCTTTGCATATGCGGCGTAAATAGATGTGTCGTCTGCAAAGCAAAGAATGTCATGCTGAGTTAGATTCGAGAGTCCATTTAAATAAGTGAATGCAATTAATGGTCCTAAAACAGATCCCTGCGGACAGCCGACATTTATTGTTTGCGTCGTCGAATAGGTGTCCCGTAATTTTACTCGTCTGTCTCTCAAATACGATCTGAACCAGTCTAGCAGTCGTCCTGTGATACCAAATTCGTCTTTGCATTTATACAGTAGTCCTTTATGTCATATTTTGTTGAAATATTTGGATATGTCTAGGTAAATCGCAGTAAAGTCATGTCCTAAGTCCAGTGATTTATAGAGGTTGTGCGTCAAGTACAGAAGTTGTTGTGTACTGTGATGCTGTCGGTAGCCGCTTTGTTTGTCGGAGAGAAGGGAATGTTCTGTGAAGTGATCGTGTACATTTATATAAACAATTTTCTCAAAAACTTTAGAAAGTGCTGAAAGAATGCTGATTGGTCGGTAGCATGTATGATCCGATCAGGAACGTAGGAGCGTCACGAAAAGTGCGGGGGCAGTGAAACTGTGATCTCGTTTTGAGAGTACCCCTCCCCCCCCCCCATGGAAGATTTATTTGCAGATTTGGGCTGTTCTCGTCTTGGCGAACCTTTTACTCTCTCACCAAGCAAAAAGAAAGATTTTAGCCCAAAAAATGACCGAAAAGTGATGGGCCATGGATCCCCCCCCCCCCACACACACACACCTGTTCCTACGTCTATGGATCTGATGGTGAACCTTTGTTTTTGAAAATTGGTTTGACATCTGCTTCTTTAAATTTACTCGGGAACCGTCCCTCTGTCCAAGATTAATTGAAGAGTTGCGACAATGGTTTGGCAATCAATAAGGCAATGGGGTTGAGTAATTGCACTGGTATTCCGTCGGGTCCTGTTGATTTATTTGAATCTAGTGAATTTATAATACGTAAGACCTCTTGTTCGGAAGTAGTTATGTTTTCTAGTGTAGGAGCTTCTGGTATGTTGCTTAGTGGGGGTTCTTGTGTCTCTGGAATGTTTAGTGTTGATTGATCAACAAAATAATGCAACCTGACGCTTTTTCGACGTCGTCGTTGATTAGATCTCCGTTGTCTGTTTTGAAGTGGCGGAATGTTGTCACGTGCTTGTCCTGTAATGGTGCGTAGTATTTGATATTTGTAAGGATTAGGTTTTTGAGACAGTAAAGGCGGCCGCACACTACGCATTCGGCGCCCGATATCACTGCGAAATTCCGCCTCGGAAAATCGCGGCGTTACTGATGAATATCGTCCTTGTTCCGGCGGATTCGGCGCTGTCTACTCGGCAAGATTCCGCCCCGCCGACCTACAGCATGTCGCAACCTGTGCCTACAGCCTGTCCCAAGGTAAATTAATGGTGACCATTTTTCGACGAAGATGTAAGTTTAGAACCACGAAACTTTTAGATAATAAATTTCACAGCGGCAAGAGCATGCTGTGCAAAATTTGTACCTCTGGCTTGCATATATTCGCCACTGTTAGCCTGATCAATTTTGTTGTCCGCGGCTCCGCGGCGTTCAGTCGCGGAAAAAAGCTCGTTCGAATCAACTTTTTTTCCGCCGGTCCGCAGATGGCCGGCCAACGACATTCGTCCGCGATTTTTGACGTTTCGGCTGACGCGAAGGCGGAAATTCGCTAAAGATGCGCAGAAAGTCGTAGCGATATCGCGACCTCCGCGCGCCGAATGGCCTAGTGTGCGGCCGCCTTAATTTGTGCACTTGATTTGGTAAATATTCGTCCTTGAGTCGTCTGTTTATTGATGTCACTAGGTTTCTTTGGTATCTCCATATGTTCCAATTAAAGTTAGTCTGTCTGTTTCGCAATTTTAAATAGTCTTATCTCGCTTTCTGATGTTTCGTTTCAATTCGGAAGTCATCCATGGTTTTTGTTGTGGATCAATTGTTTTGCGTCTAATTGGAATTGAAGCGGTGGCGGCTTTATGTATTGCGGATACGAATAAATCTGTCGCTGTGTCAATGTCATTGTTTAATATGTCCGTCCTATCAGTATTTAACAGAAGAGTGGTGAGAAGGGGAGCGTTCAATTTTGAGTAGTCCTAAATGACCGCATGTGTTGGCCCTGCATTTGTTGTTGGTAGCGTTGCGTCAATTTTCACGTAAACTGGGAGATGATCGAGATTCGAGAAAGACGAAAGTGTACCACTGTCTATGACTTTGTTACAGTTAGTTGTGAAAATGAGGTCTCGCAAGTTTCCGCAGATTTAACATTTCTGCTACGTCTTTGAGTGTGTGATCGAAAGATGTGATGTGACGGTCAAATTGGTGGTCGAGGTAAATATTGCCTGTATTAAAGTCTCCCAATATGAAAGTCGCTGATGCAGTTTGGATTGTGGCTTGGCATGCCGATTCGGTCAAGTTATTATTAAATAGTTGTAGTCTATCAGCTGTTAAATTTGGTGGTAGGTATACACAGCATATTAATAATGAAGTGTCTCGCAGCTTAATTTTTGCCCACACCCATTCTTCATCACCCAATTCTAACTGATTCAGTCTTTGAAATGGTAGTGATTTATGTATATAGATAACAACTCCGCCACCGTGTCTGTCTCTATGTCGTGTCAGGGGTGCGTGGAAACCATGTAATTTGTATTGACTGTCTGCAATTTCATTGGTCAGCTTTGTCTCTGTGAGTGCCATAATTTGTATGTCATGCGTGTCTACAAATTGCTGGAGTTCGTCAATTTTGGTTCTGGCGGTAATACTGTTAATGTTGACATGTAAAATTAAGAGGGTCTGCTGTGGATGTGGTTTGTGGGGTCCAGGATTTGTTTCTATACCGCTGATTATTAAAAGGAATTGTACGTCTAGGAATGTCCCAAATGTTGTCCATTGTGCGTTTGAGATGGTACGTGGAGCGTGGTGGATGTGCAGCTGAGTGTTCGGTGGGTGGTGTTTACCAGCAGCAGGGGGATACCAGCAGCAGGGGATACGCCTACGGCTGTGACGGCGGTGATGGTGTGCCAGGTGGACAGACAGACAGATCTCCCAGGCGGCGGCGACGGTCGGAGGACGGCTCGGTATTTAGACGACTGTGTATCTCTGCGGACAGTTATCCCCGGAGAGGTGCTGGTGACTGAAACGGAAAGCATCCGATGAGTGCTCGGCGACGGCGGCAAGCGACACTGAGCTGCACAGAAACTATGTCGGCGGCAAGCGACACAGCTGCAGAAACTATGTCGGCGGCAAGCAACACAGAGCTGCAGAGGCTATGTCGGTGGCAAGCGACACAGAGCTGCAGAGGCTATGTCGGCGACGAGCGACACAGATCTGCAGAGGCTATGTCGGCGGCAAGCAACACAGAGCTGCAGAGGCTATGTCGGCGGCGAGCGACACAGAGCTGCAGAGGCTATGTCGGCGGCGAGCGACACGCAGAGGCTATGTCGGCGGCAAGCGACACAGCTGCAGAGGCCATGTCGGCGGCGAGCGACACAGAGCTGCAGAGGCTATGTCGGCGACGAGCGACACAGATCTGCAGAGGCTATGTCGGCGGCGAGCGACACAGCTGCAGAAACAGAAGCTATGTCGGAACACAATGACAACGTAACAAACATAAGCGACTAAGATAAAGGAACAAAACACCATGATTGAGATCATGTCAACGTTGTGGCCCGGACATGATGTATCTGAACTGTGCCTCATCTGACATCTGACATCTGACAGACGAAAACCTACTGGAGATTTGAGTATCAAGCACAATGATGCAATGAAGATAACGACGTGAGGGCACATTGACCTCGGATAAGCCTAACTTAATCAAACAGTGCTATCAAAGTACACTAAACTGACACAATCGACTGTAACTGAACTCAGACACCAAGAGGCCAGCCGCTCTCAACGGGACCGGGCCGGACCCGGCCGCAGCGAGCAGCCAGCCGGCGACCGCGGAACACAGCCGGCCAGAGTCAGAGCCGGCGGCCGGCCGCCACCAGCACACGACTGGTCACCGCCCGTCACCAGCAGAGGCGGCTCCAGGTTCGCCGACGGTGGGGCGGGGCGACGTGGACCTCATCCGACGCCAGAGGCTGGGGTGTCCGGCGTCTGGCACCAGGAAAGCCATGCAGCGAGCTGGAGAAGTCCCAACTGGTCACCAGAGGCGGCACCAGCCACCAGCGTCAGCGGACGAAACCTCCGGCGGACGACCCGCCACTAGGTAGCTGGCGTGGGGTGTCAAGACTGACCGCCCCTTCGTGTTCACCGGCGCGGCGTGTCAGGCAGATTCCAGGAATGCCGAGTCGATCGGGGTCACGCCGGTCCGGGTCACAGCCCGCGCAACCGGGTATGACGCGGGCTGGCCGCCATGTTGGATCGCCGAACAGAACGCGGATTAACACAGCGGGGCTGTTGGGGGTTGCAATCCCGGACCAGTATCTCGGTAACCACGAGTCGCACGGACATGGGACAAACACAGATGTGTAGAGAAATGATCGGCCCGGAGTGTCGATCACTGTCGATAAAATAAATAAAAAATCGATAAAAAATATACAGCTGTAAAAGCTCAATCAAATCCGTCCAATATCCACCCAAAATGTATTCATATTTACAAGCATGAAGCTACAAGCATGAAGCAGCAATGACTGGTTTCATCAAACGTGTCCGACCCCTCCATTCATACTCCTCGCCACCCCTCGCCCGGCCCGGCGTTCCAGCGTGGCGGCCGGCCGCGACCGCTCGCAGGCACACTTGTCCCTTCCAGTTGTTATATAGTTCAGTGGTCCTGGCAGCAGAAGCGGCACCAGTCACGCCCGGGCGGTGGGTAGCGTGTAGATGGTCCGTCGCTCACGGGAACGGTGAGGCTTGCCCATGTGACGATTGAGCCGTTACGTCGGTCGGTCGCTCGCTGCCCTTCTCCCTGGTTGACCTTCGAGGCCCGCCTGCAGCTCTTCCCGGCGCCTCAGACGCCGTCGCCGGAGTCGCCACTGGCGGCTCGGGGCCCACCCGCTTAGTCAGGTCTCGCATAGACCTGACGTGCGTCGGACCGTCGGGTCCACCCTGACTGACTCGAACCTTCAGCTTTCTCACGTCCGACCAGGCTGTGGAGATTTTCTGATCTCTCGAGTTGCCGGGTCCTGTAAGTAGGCCATTTAATTTTTAGGAAAATTTCCGGAATCACTTAACTTACACCAGAATCCCATTATTTGGCTCACTAGAAGCCTATTGGTGCATTTTGAGCGAAATATATCAATGATCTCGTTTAGCGCATAGGCTTTAAACTTTTAAGTTTCATGATTGCGTCTAGGGAATTTATTATATCTATACTTAGATAATTCTCGCAGTCATTTGGTAGTATGCTGGCGACTTACGCTGTTTTTTTTTGGGAAAAACGAAAAAATCCCAATATGCAAAGCAGATTTTAAAAAAAATCTCTTAAGACTTTTCCCCAAATTTGTGTGAAAAGCACTGTTGGGGAAATTAGAGGATTCACAAATTACGACTGAACCTACTTAATTCGGCCAAAGAAGTCTCGTTCCACGGCAGAAATGATGTGTATGCCCAAAGGTCTCTGCTAAAAAGTGCAGTGCATTCAGAGACGCAATTTCCGAATTTCCCCCATCCTTCCAGCGGAAACATGGTGGCCGAATAGACCAGTGTTCGATTGAAATAGAAAACGTTGCACGTCCACCCGTATTGAGTTTATTTTATGACTGAAGGTTTCGAGCTCCGCTTTCCACATTGTCAATCTCAACCGTGACAAGTCTGACAAACTCCAGTTCAGCGGGATAGGACACGTTGAAGCCCCCCCCCCCCCCCCCGTGTATTGGAAATATTATATCACCGACTTCTTACGCTTGCAGACACACTGTGTGTACAACACGGAGTACCATTAATAAAGTGATCTGTACCTACATATATACCTGTAAATATATACACATTGCACCTAAATCTTACACAAATGCCGCGGTCAGGCGATAGGCTCATTCAGCGCAAAGTCGCAACGCCAAACGACAGCCGTGATCGGCATGGAATTTATCATCAGGTACAGTGGCCCGTGGCGATTAAGCCCACGCTAACAGTAATTTCTGATCAGAATGACTGGCTGTATCAGGCTGGTCCAGTGTCCGGCTCCCGTCGCCACTCTCCATGCCGTTCTTCCAGACAGTCTCGTGGCCGGTCCGTTACACGCCAGTCAGTCTCATGGTCGGTCCGTGACCTCCTGGGCGATCCTGTGGCCGGTCCGCCACTCACCTGACAGTCCCGTGGCCGGTCCGCCACTCGCCAAGCAGTCCCGTGGCCGGTCCGCATCTGCTGTGCGACTACAGGCTGCTGAGGACGCCTTTTGTCAGCTGCGGAAGCCGGCTCCTGTGGCGCTCAACCGCCTGCAGTAGCCACTGGAACTGTGCTTCGCTTTTCACATTGCCAGCCAAGTCCTTGACAATGGCGATGCCGCGCTCAGCAACGTCGTTCGTGACCTGTACGGTCCCGACGTAGTTCTTTAGCAACTCGAAGTCACAGTTCTCGCTCCACTGAGCGGGCGGATTCTCCAGCCATGAATGACTAGCTGAGGTGACATCGAACAAACGCCACGACGACTCGTCCACCAGGTCGCAGAGCCGAGTCGTCTCGTCCAACATCACTACTCTGTCAGGCACATCCGTGGCCCGTGGCGTCGCCAGCAGCTTTCTGCTGATCGCAGCCTTCTCCTCGAACGTGACTCGCTGCGAGAAGAGGCTGAACACGACGAGCGAGGGCCTGAGGTACCAGACGTGGCGGCGCAGGACACAAAGAGCGGCTTCGCTCACACCGCTGTCGACCCGCTTGTAGGTGACGAGGTTCAGGTACGGCTGGAGATCGTTGGCAGGAGCATCAGCGGCCAGCGGCACACGTAGCCTTTCACTGACGTACAGCAGGAGGATGAACTGTACGAAGCGGCGCAGCGTCTCCGTCATCTCCTCGCTGTAGCCCAGCTGACCACTGAAGACTCTTCAGTGGTCTTTCTTCGCCGCTGGCCACTGATGCTCCTGCCAACGATCCCCAGCTGTACCTGGACCTAGTCACCTACAAGCGGGTCGACAGCGGTGTGGGCGAAGCCGCTCTTCGTGTCCTGCGCCGCCACGTCTGGTACCTCAGGCCCTCGCTCGTCGTGTTCAGCCTCTTCTCGCAGCGAGTCACGATCGAGAAGGCTGCGATCAGCAGAAAGCTGCTGGCGACGCCACGGGCCACGGATGTGCCTGACAGTCCAGTGATGTTGGACGAGACTACTCGGCTCTGCGACCTCGTGGACGAGTCGTCGTGGCGTTTGTTCGATGTCACCTCAGCTAGTCATTCATGGCTGGAGAAGTCACCCGCTCAGTGGAGCGAGAACTGTGAGTTCGAGTTGCTAAAGAACTTCGTCGGGACCGTACAGGTCACGAACGACGTTGCTGAGCGCGACATCGCCATTGTCAAGGACTTAGCTGGCAATGTGAAAAGCGAAGCACAGTTCCAGTATGTATGTATGTATGTATATTCTCAGTGATCCACATGCACATCGTGGTTTTTCATGCACCGCGTCAATATAAAAACACATAGTGAGATGAAGCACATGGCACAGGGTAAAAATGCACTACGAAGCATAAAAACAAGTTTCTAAAAATCGCATACATGCATACATGGCATACGATCGCGGCAGACGTCACTCACAATCGAACATATGCTCCTTCAAGGCGCGTTTAAAACCCGCTCCGCCCTTCTCTCTCACAGCCTCCGGCAGCGCGTTGTAAAGCGACGGGGCTGAGTAGGCAAACATCCGTTTACCCAGTTCGGTTCTCACCGGTACAGGTTTGAATTGGCCCGCTCGTCGCGTGTTGTGGCTGTGACTGCTTGTGCATATGTTTTTTGCTAACGAGAGTGGCTCACCGGATGAGATGACTGAACGAAATGCTGTAATTGTACTATATTGGTAAAGTGAGGTGGAGCGCAGCCAGTTCAATGAACGAATGACGTCACTAACGTGTTCGCGCCTGGAAAGTCCTGTGACAGTTCTAGCCGAAAAGTTAATGATTTTCTGGATGCGGTTACGAGTTTCCGATGAGCTGTTTCCGTACACCGCCAGACAATATCGCAGTCGCAGTGGCTGCTGCAGGCGGTTGAGCGCCACAGGAGCCGACTTCCGCAGCTGACAAAAGGCGTCCTCAGCAGCCTGTAGTCGCACAGCGGATGCGGACCGGCCACGGGACTGCCTGGCGAGTGACGGACCGGCCACGGGACTGCCTGGCGAGTGGCGGACCAGCCACGGGACTGCCTGGCGAGTGACGGACCGGCCACGGGACTGTCAGGCGAGTGCCGGACAGGCCACAGGATCGCCCAGGAAGTGACGGACCGACCATGAGACTGACTGGCGTGTAACGGGCCGACCACGAGACTGTCTGGAAGAACGGCATGGAGAGTGGCGCCGGGAGCCGGACACTGGACCAGCCTGATACAGCCAGTCATTCTGATCAGAAAATACTCTTAGCGTGAGTTTAATCGCCACGGGCCAAAGTACCTGATGGTATATTCCATGACGATCACAGCTGTCGTTTGGCGTTGCGACTTTGCGCTGAATGAGCCTATCGTCTGACCGCGGCATTTGTGTAGGATTTAGGTGCAATGTGTATATATTTACAGGTATATATGTAGGTACAGATCACTTTATTAATGGTACTCCGTGTTGTACACGTGTGTCTGCAAGCGTAAGAAGTCGGTGATATAATATTTCAAATACACGGGGGGGGGGGGGGCTTCAGCGTGTCCTATCCGCTGAACTGGTGTTTGTCAGACTTGTCACGGTTGAGACTGACGAAGTGGAAAGCGGTGCTCGAAACCTTCAGTCATAAAATAAACTCAATGCGGGTGGACGTGCAACGTTTTCTATTTCAATCGAACACTGGTCTATTCGGCCACGATGTTTCCGCTGGTAGGATGGGGGAATTCGGAAATTGCGTCTCTGAATGCATTGCACTTTTTAGCAGAGACCTTTGGGCATACACAGCATTTCTGCCGTGGAACGAGACTTCTTTGGCCGAATTAAGTAGGTTCAGAGTCATAATTTGTGAATCCTCATTCCTCTTATTTCCCCCAACATAAAAATCGCTTCCGAATGGGTCATCTTAGTCACCGCGTGCTTTTCATACAAATTTGGGGAAAAGTCTTAAGATTTTTTTCTCTCATCTGTTATGCATATTGGGATTTTTTCGTTTTTCCCCAAGAAAACCAGCGTAAGTCGCCAGCATACTACCAAATGACTGAGATAGTTATCTAAGTATAGAAATAATAAATTCCCTAGACGCAATCATGGAACTTAAAAGTTTAAAGCCTATGCGCTAAACGAGATCATTAATATATTTCGCTCAAAATGCACCAATAGGCTTCTAATGAGCCAAATAATAATGGGATTCTGGTGTAAGTTAAGTGATTCTTGAAATTTTTCCAAAAATGAAATGGCCTACTGTAGAGGATCTGTTGGTTGTCTCGTGTCAGGTTGTCTGAGATGAAGATGCTGTTTGCCGTCTCGGCGCTGACTGTGGAGCCGCGGAAGGGGCGGGGCTTTCTCAGCTTCCTCCTTGCGTTATACAGCGGCCGACGCGTTGGCTAGTGCGTGAATCGCACTATGATGGCCCGCACCTTGCCTTGTCTTGGTGCGCCGACTCGGTGGGACGTGTCAATGTCGCGAGGCGCGACGTCGACACCCGCCATCTTCGCTATGTCCGTTACGAGCTGATCAGTGGATTCGTTTGGTCCCTCTGGCACTCCACTTACGTTAAGGCACAGGCGCCGAGAGTATTCATCCAGCTCGTTCAGCCTGACTTTGGTATCCTCCAGCTCCTCTCGCAACTCATGGATCTCCTCATTCTTGGCGGCCACAGCCTCGGCTACAGCCGCCCTCACCTGAGCCTTAATCAGCTCCTGGAAGTCGCTTTCCTTCATTGCCTCTATCAGGGCATTCTTGATGCTGTTTTCGTCCATGGTAGTCGCTCACCACCGCCACCGATCAACACTGAGTCACTATCACTTGGCTCAGCTCGGCCAGCCACTCGCAGTGTCCACTAGGGCGCGGGCGCGGGGCGACCTGACCCGGTGGCGGTCAGAGGTCAACTGATCAGTCCGATCGGCATGCGACAAACGCCGATCGGCATGCGACAAACGCAGGCGTGTAGAGAAATTCACGGGCTGGGGTATGCAATGTGGTTCGGCGAGCAGCGCGTGGCGCGTGCAAAGTTAATGGCTTCACAAACCCAAATCACGCCTTTGTCGTCCTTCACGATTTAATTTTGTGCTCCGAACCTATGAGACTTGAAGAGCTGAAACAAACGCAATTTTGCAGGCCCATGTACCGTCTCTATCATGCATGAAAACCAAAGCTTTCTGTTAAATATTGAATAGCTTAATTCGGCCTGGAATATATAAATTGGCCGTTTTAGAATATTTATTTCATCACACCGCAATATCGTCAATAACGGAGTAACGCTTTCTTTTAACCCTTTGTATTCGTCGTTATAAAGCATTACATCGAAATATTTCGCTTCAGATCAATTTGCGTCGGCAAAATCTCGGCATAGTGAAAAACATGCTAAGCAAAATACGAACCTCCGTGCGGCGGATTTCAAATTGGCGCATTTCTAATTTCCGAACTCTTTATTTTTGTAAAGCCTACCCGATATTGGCAATATCCGGAACGAGAACGGGATACGGGTACGAGATTCGGGAACGGGAATGCCGATGCCGATATGGCACCGGTATACGGATACGGAATACAGATAGGGATACGGGCACGAGATCCGGATACGAGATACGGATACCGGATACGAGACACTGATACGGGAAAGGTATACGGGATACGGATACCGAATTCGGCCACACGAAAAGTTACGTCATTTACGGCGAACTTTGCCACAATTAGTGCTTACATGATGTGTAACGAGTTTGTATGTATATTGAGCATCGTTCATACGTATGCATATATATATATATATATATATATATATATATATATATATATATATATATATATATATATGCGTTTGATAACAAACTGATGACATGGGACCAGGTCAGTCGCGCTTTGGGGTGCCACCCTGCGATATGATGTATGGTTCTTGGGGTCTATGGTTCTTGGGGGGGGGGGGGGGGTGATGGGGTCTCATGTGTTCATATATGCATATATTTATCAGCATATGTCGTGTATATGTTCTGCGAATGCCCGTAATATGTGGGGTGATGTGATTAATTGGCGTGAGTGTTGCTTTACAATACTGAGGGTGGTGCTTTATCTGATGACTTCACGCCTTGGTGTTACACACGTGTTGGTGATCAATTCGTATTAAATTGAATGAATAACTATAAATACGCATGTTTTGGTGTAGACACAGTGCATGTTGTGCGATTAGTCGATTTGTTCGCACGAGCTGAACGAGGATACACTATATCTGTAACGAGGCGGTTTTCCGTTTGAGTCGTGATGAGTGTCTAGGCTCTCTTCCTGACTAGTGAAACAGTTTATTTGAACGGCAGAGATGATATTTCCAGTCAGCAATACAAGTTTCGTCAGAGGCACACCACCGGTTCAATTGCCAACAGAGAGTTACAGAGAGCCAGGCTAACAGCAGAGAGGCGCGATGTTAGTGCTCCGAGGGTCAGCTCCGGACTGCCTTACCTCCTCTACTGTCTTTTTGGTTTGGGTAGGATAAGGCCGCTTCGGTCTACTTGGACCATTGCGCAGCCATGGGATGAAGGAGAAGGGGTAAAGTGGGTCAAAATGGACGCCGACCGGGCAACCGCCCATGGACAGGCCCTTCCCTCGCAGCGCGAAGCTGCGAGGAGAGCCCACGCCATGCAGACGGCCACCACTCCCGGGGGGCAGCTCGAGGCCACCACATGCCCGGTGGCCAGCGACCACCAGACCCGGGATAACGTAGGCGTGACAAAGGATGGAGGACCGGCAATCGGGAGGATCAAAAGGGATCTCTCCTCTACTGTCAGCCAGCGAGGTGTTTTATACTCAGTCCAAAGGTCGCTCTCGACGCTTGAGGCGTGTTGGAAAAACCGGTTTCAGCCGGTTCCGGCGTTAACAACAGTGGTACGGACACAAAGAGCGAGGCCAACACAGCTTGTGCCATCTAGCCATATAGCAGTCATCGTTATTAGTGACGACTGCGCCGCTTTTTGTTTACATTAGTCACTGGCAGGGCTGGCGTAATTGTCGCACTAGGCGAGGCAGTCACGCGCACTGGAGCTGATCTCCTGCCGTCCTAAAGCTAACAATGGCCGACCGACGACGCGGGTCCGTTGTATACACAAAGACTATATACAGATGGAATGACTTGCTTAAACCGAGCGTGTCCGTGGTCCCGACTGGTAGCCTGTTCGGAAAAGCATCTAACCGAAAACCACCTAAAGCGAGTTGAGTAAAAATGGTACACATAGCAAACTAACGATACACATAGTATAGGCGAGGCACACTGTACACTCACAAAATCGCTACACACGACCCGGGTGTCAACTCCTGCCACAGGGGTTAATTTGGAAATTTACTACTCATGCATGGGGTGTCATTGTTGATGCTTCCCATGTCGGACACCTGCCTGGTGTGTCAGTGCCGACCACCATCGCATTGTGTGTTCGTCACCGCTGCATGGGGTGTCGAGGTGTCGCAATGCTCATGCGGGGGATGTCGATTGACGCCTCAGCCGGGCGTATTGCGGGAGTTCGTTCACCACTGGGAGAAGCGTAACGTCACCGCTGCATGGGGTGTCCAGGTGTCGCAATACTCATGCGGGGGGTGCCGATTGACGCCACAGCCGGGCGTATTGCAGGAGTTCGTTCACCACTGGGAGAGGTGTGACGATCGCCGCTTTTTTTTTTCTTTTTTTTTACCCGGACCGGCCTATAGCCATATCCCGGGTTTGGGGAAAGTACTTCTGGCAATTTGCCAGGCAAAGAGTTACGTTAGTCGGTTTATGGGAACCCGAGCAAAAAAGGGAATAGGGTAGCTATTTTACGTTAAGTGAATTCTTCACAGTAAATCTAAAGTCTATCTTACGTTAAGTATTTCGTTCAAAGTCAAAGTTAAAATAAAACACGAGACACATACATACACAATATATTTCATACACACACAGAACAGAATACTTGTACAGTGTCAGAGTTGATGGAGCCGTGGGGTGCCGTCATTGCAACAGCGGGAGACTGTTGCCAGTCTCCCTAGCTCCGGCGCCTCGGCGAGACCTGGTTGTGGGGTGTGTTTAGCTGGGCGAAAAGTCCTAAATAATAAAAAACCCAGCGTCTAAGGCAAAGGGGAAAAACCTGCGCGGTGGGCCAAAAATGCGCAAGGCAAAAAACCCCATGTTATATTTGTTTAGCTAAACGTGTTTGGTAGAAATAATCTAAGAGGGGACCTATCAATACAAGATAACTATCACCTAACAGTGTAAAAAAGGTTTGACAGGGTGGATACTGCACCGCAGCGCAGCAGCCACCGCACCGCGGCGCAGCATCGGCGAGTGATCTGGTTTGGCAGGGAATCATGCCGCCGCCAACGCAAAACCGCACATCAACCATCGGCGCCCCATCGCAGAAATCCCCCGCCAAATCAGCTACGCAACGAACAGCCAAGCCATAACCATTCGCCGCGCTACCAATCCAACAGGGGGCCCCCGCAACAAAACACCGGCAGCCAACACGCAACTTCCACGTCAGCAGCAGCACAATTTAACGGTTAGTCAGAAACAACTGAATGAAGTATTTGTTGGAGATTATTTATTATTTCTTGTTGAACCGTCTCAAATTGCGGCGGTAGCGGTTACTTTCAGAGGGGCTGGGGGGGAGGGGCTACGAGGGAGCTGGGAAGGAGGGTGGGGGGAGGGGAGGGATGGCAGGGAGAGGGTGAGGGACTGACTGTCCTCAGAGAGAGGAGGAGGGTGGGAGTTTGGGAGTTGGCGGGTGACGGCTCTGATCATAGAGGCGTCAGAGTCCTCCGAGGACACAGAGGACTCGAGAGGGGACTCCGCCAGAGATTCGGCGGGGGTGGGAGTGGGTGCCGCTGGGGCACTGCCAGAGTCCAGAAGGGACTCGGCGATACTAGAGTCCAGAAGGGACAGGAGGGACTCGGTCTGCTCTGCCGTCGGTGGGGGTGGGCACTGCCGCCGCTGTGACGGGGCAGGCGGTGGCGCCGGTGAGGTGGACCCACTTGAGGTCCGACGGGGGGGCGCGGGTGGGGTTCGGTGGGATGGGGGCAGCGGGGGCCAGACGCTGGGGGCCAGCGCTGGGATGGGAGGTGGGGTGGGGGGTACCGCCTTGCGGGCCCGGGTCTGCTCGGCGGCTAGCGCTCGGGCAGGGCAGTCACGGGACCATGCGGGGTGGGCGGCCCCGCACGACACGCAGCGAGTGGCTGCGGTGTCGCCACCGACACATTGGGCTGTGTCGTGCGTCTCGGCGCACTTCCCGCAGATGGACTGGCGGGCGTGGCACTGACGCTGGTGGTGGCCAAACCGCCAGCAGGCTCTGCACTGCAGAGGCCCTTGGGTCCACTCCTTGACTGTGACTACTATGTAGCCACAGTAGATGCGTTCCGGGAGCTGTAAGCCCCGGAAACGCAGCCGGACCATGGGGTTGGGGCCTGGTCGCTTAGACCGCATCCGGACCACTTCTGTCACCCCCTGAGTCACTAGCTCCTGGAGGAGCACGGTCTCAGTCAGATTGCTGACTTCGGGGCACAGGATGAATCCCTGGCAGGAATTCATGTGGTCCGGGGCCGTTACCTCACAAGCCTTGTCCATGAAAGACGGGATGGCTAGGAGGGTGGCAGTCTGCTGGCCAGACAGGGTCTGAACCAGCAGACCGCCGGAACGGATGGGGCGCGCGCTGGCCACCTCTCCGCAGAGGGCGACCAGTTGGCGGCGCACCGCGAACGGGTTGGAGTACCTCATGGTAACTCCGTCCTTCCTCTGAATGAGGAGGAGAGCAGGCCCGTCGGGTGGCGAGGTGTTGGGGGGAGCCAAGCACCGGGTCGGTCCAGGCGAGGCTCCCGAGGGGTCCAGGAGGACCGTCCGGGGGGGGCAGACCCCTGAAGGGGGTCGGGTGGCTTCGGAAGGAAGCCGGGGGTGGCCGCGCGCCGGGACGGGAGGGGAGAGACTCCTGAAGGGGGCCGGGCGGGGCCGCTGCATGGGGTGTGGTGACGTAGACGCACGCAGACGGCGGCGCGGCCTTGCCTGCGCGCGCACATCACTGCCGGCCGGCCGCGCCGGGCCAATTGGGTTGTGACCTTGGCCGCGGCGGGTTGTGCATTGTGCGTGCGTCGACCGTTGTCAGTATTCAAGTTGCCGTTGAGTTGCGAAAGGCTGTCAATCGTGCTATCGTGATCGGAGTTATAAGTACCTAATTATGAGTTGTGAGTGCGTTCTTTCTTGTGTTCTTTTTATCTTAGAAATGTAGTTAGTTGTGAATTTGTGATCGATAAACATTAGGAATGATAGCGTCTATATGTTTCGTGCCCTCCCGTCACAACCAATTGTATTGCTTATCCGGTCGGAGCTGCACCAACCAAGCTTCTATAAACATATGAATATACGTAGCTGACTGTTGATCCATAGTAATTATGATGATTCATGAGTATGCTTGATGATGCTGATTTGTGATGCTGATGTTGATACATGGATCTGTTTACAATAATTAACGGTTTTGTTAATACAATGGTTTTGCACGGAAATGTACTAATTTATAGTTGCTCAGATTGGGAAGAATGACGAGTGGTCAGAGTCAGGTCAGAGTGCTCAGATTGGCATGAGTCTTGCGAGTTGCGACACGTCTCTGAGCCGGCGCCCGGCGGCGGCCGCCGCCCGCCATGCGTCTATGTCACGACACCCCAAGCAGCGGCGACCGTTATGCCTCTCCCAGTGGTGAACGAACTCTTGCAATACGCCCGGCTGAGGCGTCAATCGACACCCCCGCATGAGTATTGCGAGACCTCGACACTCCATGCAGCGGTGACGTTACACCTTTCCCAATGGTAAACGAACTCCCGCAATACGCCCGGCTGAGGCGTCAATCGACACCCCTCGCATGAGTATTGCGACACCTCGACACCCCATGCAGCGGTTATCAAGGGTGTTCCGTTAAACCTATACACCCCATGCAGCGGCGATCACGGGTGTTCAGGTACACCTCCCTGAGTGCTAAACAAAACACCTTCCAGGCGACGTATTTTAGGTTGTGTGGGCATCACACGGGCTAGGGGTGTTGACACCCTGCGCAGGTGTTGATTTTTTGTGAGTGTAGTGGCTCGGACAGACGCTACATATCGTTACCAAACTGCACCACCAGCACCAACAAATGCAACTAATCAATGTGTGGGTTGATGAGATGCAACGAATAAATGTGTGGGGGATGAGGTGAATTGGCGTGCGGGTTGCTTAACCATACAGTGTGGTGCTTTGTCTGATGACGTCACCTCTTGGTGGGTTATACACGTGATGGTGATTCATTCGGTGCAAATTGTATGGAGAATAATACATGCGAATGTTTTGGTACAGGGACTGTGCGTGTTGTGCTATTAGTCGATTTGTTCGCTCGAGCTGAACGACTGATGCACTTTATTCGTTACCAAACTTCACCACCAATACATGCAACTAATAAATCTATGGGGGATGAAATGCAACGAATAAATGTGTGGGGGATGAGGTGAATTGGCGTGCGGGTTGCTTAACCATACTGAGTGTGGTGCTTTGTCTGATGACGTCACCTCTTGGTGGGTTATACGCATGTTGGTGATTCATTCGGAGTAAATTGTATGGAGAATAATACATGCGAATGTTTTGGTACAGGGACTAGGCGTGTTGTGCTATTAGTCAATTTGTTCGCTCGAGCTGAACGAGTGATGCACTATATTGTTACCAAACTTCACCACCGTCCTAAGATTCGCCGCTGGACGCGTTGGTAACGAACTTAGTACAAGTAGTCATGAACGCCTGTCTTTCACAGGGTGCAGTGGGACCGGCGGTTGCTGCGAAGAGGACGCGCGACTACTCCGCCGATGCTGCACGGAAGAGGGCTGCAAGAGCGGCAGAAACTGCCGAGGAGCGTCAGCGTCGCCAGCAGCGCGACGCCGCCCGCCACGCCGCTGCCCGACAGAGGCGACGCCGGAGCGTCAGCAGCGTCTGCAGGAGGACGCCGCCCGCCACGCCGCTGCCCAACAGAGAGAGGCGACGCCGGAGCGTCAGGAACAGAACGCCGCTGCCCAACAGAGAGGTGACACCGGAGCGTCAGCGTCGCCAGCAGCACGACGCCGCCCGCCACGCCGCTGCCCAACAGAGAGGTGACACCGGAGCGTCAGCGTCGCCAGCAGCACGACGCCGCCCGTCACGCCGATGCCCAACAGAGAGGTGACACCGGAGCGTCAGGAACAGAACGCCGCTGCCCAACAGAGAGGTGACACCGGAGCGTCAGCGTCGCCAGCAGCACGACGCCGCCCGCCACGCCGATGCCCAAGAGAGAGAGGCGACGCCGGAGCGTCAGGAACAGAACGCCGCTGCCCAACAGAGAGGTGACACCGGAGCGTCAGCGTCGCCAGCAGCGCGACGCCGCCCGCCATGCCGCTGCCCAGCAGAGAGAGGCGACGCCGGAGCATCAGCAGCGTCTGCAGGAAGACGCCGCCCGACAAGAACGACAGGGAGAGGAGCGTGCCGCCTACCTCGCAGCTGACGCCGAGCGGAACCGCCTCCAGCGCGAGGAGCTCCGCTGCCTCGCCCCGCACAAGCTGGCGCTGCACTACGCTCGGGAGGAGTTCGTCTCGCCGCCGAGACTGCAGCTGGGCCAGATGGATGTCGTCTGCGCCCACTGCGGTGCGCTGCGCTGGCGCCAGGAGTCGCCGGGAGCCTGCTGCCACGGTGGCAAGATGGCCCAGCCGTTCCACCCGCCGCCTCCTCCAGCCCTCTGCGCTTGTTCTGCGCCGACTCAGCACACCATCGCCATTTTGTCACCAACATCCGGGCATACAACCGCGCCTTCCGGCTGGCCAGCATGAGCTGCGAGCAGGTGCGGCAGCCGGGCTGGAACCCGACGTTCACCATTCACGGCAACGTCTGCCACCGGATCGGCGGCCTGCTGCCGGCAGAGGGCGCCCCACCGCAGTACCTGCAAGTCTACTTTTACGACCGGGCACTGGATGTACGCCGTGGCCTGTTCGCCGACCTGCAGCCGGTCGTGCTGCAGCACCTACATACAGGACATGCTGCACACGTGCAACGCGTACGTCCGCGGCCTGCGCTCTGCCATGGAGCTGCTGCCGCACGACCAGGACATCGCAATCGTGTTCAGCGACAGCCGGCGACCTGCCACCGAGCACGAGCGCCGCTAAAACCTGCCCGAGACCGGCGAGGTGGCGCTGCTGCTGCCCGAAGAGCCGCGCTGCTGCTGCCCGAGGAGCCGCGCTGCTGCTGCCCGAGGAGCCGCGCGGCTGCTGCCCGAGGAGCCGCGCTGCTGCTGCCCGAGGAGCCGCACTGCTGCTGCCCGAGGAGCCGCGCGGCGTACGCGACATAGTGCTGCATCGCCGGGACGGCCGCCTCGAGCGGATCAACGAGAGCCACCGCAGTTACGACCCGCTCCACTACGTGCTGCTCCATCCGCACGGCACAGACGGGTGGTCCCTGGAGCTGAAGCGGGAGGTCAGCGTCACGGCCAGCCAGTACTACACCTTCCATCTGCGGTACCGGCCCAGCCATTTCAACCTGCTGCCACGCGGTCACATGCTTTTTCAACAGCTACTGGTGGACGCGTTTGCGAAAATCGAGGCTGACCGGCTATATTACCTGCGCCAGAACCAGCTCGCCCTGCGGACGGATACGGTGCGCGGCCTGACAGACGCCATCAACGCCGGCGACGTCCAAGGCGCCGCCGTCGGACGGATCGTGCTGCCCGCGTCGTTCACCGGCGGCACTCGCTACATGGTAGCGAAGCTGAACGACGCGATGGCGTACGTGCGCGAGTTCAAGCAGGGAATAGGGATATGGTTAAAGTTAAACAGACACATTTAAAATATGTACATATGTATAGCGTACGTGTGTGCTGGTGGTTCTATGTTTATTATTGTCGACACGCACTTCAATATGCGTGTGTCGCGCAAGCGACAACTTTTGCACCACTGCACAGGGAACTTTTGTGTCGGTGTCGCGGGCGTATCTTGAAATGCGGCTTAGAAAAAACAAAACATGCCGACCGTGACGAAACGATTGTGATGTAGTCATTAGGCATGCTCTAAACATGGGCCGCAGAAAGTCTGGTAAATAGAGATACAGCTGGGATAATTTAAGTTTAATTAGGGTATATTATATTAGGATAGGTCTTAGGTTAGGTTTTAGGTTAGCTTTTACGTTAGGTTGAGTTTCCCAGCTGCATCGCTATGTACCACACACTGATTTTCGCGGTCTACGCTTAATGCATGTACAACAATGCCGAAATAAAACCGAAAATTAGAGCGTGGCACTGTTGTGTTATTTCATGTCATTGCCCTGCAAGTATGGAGAGTATGGAGAACCCTGCAAGTATAAACTTATGCAAAACGTCATTGCAAGGTCAGACGATGCAAAGTGTCCAAAGAACTTGACACGTCGCCAAAATTGCCATATCACATCGGAATAGCAGGATATACGTGTCCAGGAATGTTGGGCACGTAACACTCGCTTCTAAATTATCCGGTACGCCAGGAGTTGCTTGACCGGGTGGTGGCGTCAGAGCCTACACAGTCAGGGCCTGCGCTTAGCGCCGGGCCTACATTTACACTTACATTCGGTAAACACTTATGCATTTGGTTCCAATACAAGTTACATTCGGACAATAGTTTTTATGAAGATATTTCGTTCTCGCTCAGCGCACCGAGCGCCAAAGGCGCTCGCGAAGATGCTCGGAACGCGACGGGAACGGGACGGGAACGGGACGGGAACGCGACGGGAACGGGAAGGGAACGGGAACGGGACGGGAACGCGACGGGAACGGGAAGGGAACGCGACGGGAACGGGACGGAATGTAAAGCACACACGCAATTGGTCAAGTTTGGAACGGCAACATATTTCGGGAACAGCAAATGTGAACGTGATACGGGAACGGACACAGGAACATGATACAGGAACGGGAAACTGGAACGAAATATTGGAACGGGACAGGACAAGTTTGTGTCTTTGTTTTTGTTGGAACGTTGTCTCGTCTGGAAAGAGTTGTCCCCTATTTGATCCTATTTGATACCCTACCCATGGAAAAGGTATCAGTGAAATCTGTCGTTTGTTTGTTTTTGTTGAAACGTTGTCTTTTGTGGAAAGAAGTGTCCCCCACCATCCCGCCGCTGGGGAAGTTGGAGTCCCTGTCGACCCACCAGGAAGCGCCGCTTAACACGCGCCCTGGAGGGCCTCTGATAATTACACGCCCTGGAGGGGGGGGGGGGGGCGGATTTCGCCCCCCCCCCATATGATCTTGAAAACTACGCAATGTAGCGACAAGCGGGAAACGACGTTAGATAGCTCGAGACAAGCTCTTTCGAAAGTATTCGTTATTTTTTTTCCAGGTCAATATTGAGGTCACCAGAGGTCATCAAGGGTCAGATTTTCAAGTTTTCAAGACTTCGGTTCGAACACTCCCAAATATCTCGGGAACTATGATAGTTAGCAGCAAACGGAAAAAGGCAATCGAAAGTCATTGAAAAATGCAATCTAAATAGGTGTCCTCAGATTTGAGCTCAGGTCAATAGTTTAGGCTCCAGAGGTCATCGAATGTCAAAAAGGTGATTTTGTTTTCAAAACTGTTTTCCCCAAATAACCTTTTACCTAATAAAGATAAAGCAATAATGTTTACGCCATCGCGTGTGTCTTGTCAAGGCGCTTCGAATCATATTAATGGTGACCGGGTTAGGTCAACTGAGAAATTTGACCTCAGGTCAAGGTCAAGTGGTGACCCAAGTTGGTCATGTTGCAAATTGGGCGACGTGTCTCGACGAGACAAACATATTGGTACCGTTTTTTCTTCTCTATCTTCATTATGTCGATAGTTATTGATAAAACCGTGTTGGCGGTCACAAAATTGACCTGACCTTAGGTCACCGATATTAGAAATCCGAGATAAACAAATTGTTGGTATCTATGACCTTATGAAGTCCTGCAAGATTGAAACCGATCGGCGTAAAACTGTGGCTGTGGTACTACTGCAAACGTTTTGGAGTTGAGGTCATCACGTGACCTGATCTGGTGACCTGACCTGAGAAGACCTGAGGCCAAGAATTTTATATAATGCGAGAAGTTCATTTCTAAACAGGTATAAAAAAACGGCGGCGCTGCGCGCCGCCGTTTTTGCGCTATCCTCGAAAAACCGGAGGGGTGGGCGGATTTCGCCCCCCCCCCCTCCAGGGCGCGTGTTAACCCGCGCGGCGCTGGAGGGGGGTAAATTTTACCCCCCCTCCCGGATTTTCTCCATAACTTAAAAACTATGACAGATATCGAAATAAAACTTTCAGTACCTTATGGTACATCAATTCTACATCTTGTGTTCCAATTTTTTTGAAATTCGTGAAAATTTTGAGGAGATAATGACGTTTTAGTGACGTCATGTCATGTCATTTTTGGTGAAAAAAACGTTAAATGTTTGAAAAATCGTAGAAAATAGCGTGTTGATGCAAATCGCAAATAAAAGGCGTTAAAAGAAATCAAATAACATTGTCTTCAACATGGCTATCTCAGATGTTCAAAATTTTGGGTTTTTGACCCCCAAAATGCAAAAAACTGATTTTTGGGGAAGAATTTCCACAAAAGTTTTTTGTTTGAAGATTTTCACAAAACCGGAAGATATATTAGAGAACCGAGTATGAACGATGTTGAAACCAAATTTCAAAGCAATTTCTTTTTTTTTGACTGACTTATGGCTCTCTAAGAATAAGTAACTCATGACGTCATTTTTTTTAATTGCGTTTTTTTGGCTTTTACTGACCAGATACAGACAAATAAATGTCACCACTGTATTTCGAAGACAAAACTAGTCTAGAAACATGCAATGTTTGTTTAGATTAATAAATTTCAAATTTTGACCTTATTGTGACCTGACCTTGACCTGAGGGCGATTATATGGTGTCAAGCTGTGAAAATGGCTGCTTCTATCGAATTATACGTGTAAAATAACCCATACAACATGTGTCGCATGGCTTTCGTAGACCTGTGACCTTTTGTGACCTGACCTTGACCTTTGCTTAAAATTTCACTTTTACTTATGCGGGAGATGCATTATACATTTGGGAGCACTTTGTGAGATGATAGTTGCAATACAAGGCTTTGGATGGAAAGTATAGCCCAAAAACCCAAATACTTACATTTTGACACTTGACCTGACCGTGACCTGACATGTGACCTTATGCTAATATTTTCTGGCATGCGTTAGATTCTTCTCACTGAGAGCTTTCGATCCCCGCCTTGCGCATCTCGCTGCGGTTATTGGTTCGGAAGATACGAGGGGGGTAAAATTTACCCCCCAGCGCCGCACGTTCGGATGGAGATCCCAGCGCCGCGCGGGTTAAGGCGATGCGGCGCAGGCGGGGGGGGGGGGGGGCAGCAAAATAATATGAGTACTCAAATGTATTTATGAATACGTGTTACGATTAAACAGTTGTAACTTGTAGTGTCTGCTATTACATTGTATTTGCTTGATATCGTCTCCCTCAGTCGTGCAATGTATGTTGTTGTATGTATGTATATGCAACTCCTAGCGTGTCTGTGAGTTGGTGCCGTCATGGTGGGTGCCCGCCCGCGCTTGAGACAGCCGCTCGCCATGCGACTTCTAAGCATTCAAGGCAGGGCGCTGGCGGTTCGCTTGGGCTGCCGGGTGGTGGTCGCAGATTATTAGGATTAAAAACCGCTGTGCTGCCGCGAAGGAATCCAAAATATGTGCTGGAACACCACGAACAGCTTTGTTGTAAATGGTGGCTGCTAAACCTGCATTGGGACTTAGAGGAGCAATTAATTATAGGTGGAATAGAAACTAACCCTGGCCCAGGGAAACGTTTAAGAGGTTCCGTGTAGCTCATCTTAATATAAATAGCGTAACATCGGGTACAAACCGAGACGAGCTTGAGTGTTTCGTGGAAGCTAACGATATACAAATATTGGGTCTCTCAGAAACGAAGCTTGACGATCGAATTCATCCCAGCCTGTACAAACTTAAAGACATTCCAAACTCCTTTCGTGCGACACAGAAACCGACACGGAGGGGGCGTCTCATTGTATTTGCACACGTCGGTGGCCGCCACCAGACTAACAGACCTTGAGGTCGGGCAAGGCCATAGAGACTAGGTAGACCCGTCCGGGGTAGGCAGCGAAATGCGTGATGTCACACGCTCCCTATTCAAATAGTGTTAAATTGGCCTACTTTCGCGTCCTACCATTTGCATACCTTAGATGCCAGAGGGATCAATTGAGCACTAAATGATAGATTGAAATGTCCTCTACAGCTCGCTTTTGGGACATTTTCTCCTAAATTGCAAGGGTGAGCCGCTAGACGATGTCAAAGCGAGGCATGCAACCGAGCGAGGCCCATGCCCATACAAGGCAATGTTTTGATTTTGGCCACGGGGAACTGTCGCTGGATGCTGTTTTTGGTTGAAGTGCGAATTTTGTATTATTTCACCTGGTTGTTGATGAAGGAAGGTGACTTGAGGATACTTTGTAGTAGTATCTATCAGGTGAGAGTATTTTTACATCTGGATTACACTTGTTTCACCTACAATTATGTTGAAGATCGTTGAGTGACGAATGCGCCACCGTACAAAAACATGGCGGCCGCGCCGGTCGAAGGCGTAATTCTTTTGGTAGACCGAGAAGTGCCACGAAACGGTCTACGAAAGGAAATACGCTTCTCCCGTTTCGGCCACCCCATTGGTGGAAATCGAGCTGGAAAGCGACGCCATGGGACAGGGTGGACACGTTACGGAGATAGCCATGACACCCCCCTGGAGGTTGGGGAGGAGGAATGGGTTTGGGCTAAATCAAAATTTGCTAACACAACCGTCATAACTTGCTGCCTGTACCTTCCCCAAGCCAGCGAGCGGAACGATTGGAATAATTTTTAGAGCATTTTTCAGAAAGTGTTTACAGAGCCCAAAAATACAATCCATAGTAATTGGGGATTTCAATGCAGGTAATACTTATCTAAACAAATCATTGTTCAAACACTCCTATTATGAAATTTGAGAAACAGCTTAAGAAAACAATGGATTCTCTATCGTTCTCCCAACTCATTAACGAACCTACGCGAGTTGAGGGGGATACCGCAAACCTCAGAGACCTGTGTCTGGTCTCAGATTCGAGTAACATCATCGATAGTGGACTACTACCTTCGTTTTCCAATCTTGACCATCACCCAATTTATGTGACATTCAAAGGTGACATTTCAGAAACCCCCGTACCACAGAAACTAGTCTGGGACTATTCCAGGCTCGACTCTCAACGACTGACGCGTGAACTCCATGTCAACGGACTGGGATGACATGCTTGACAAGGACATAGACACTGCGACTGAGTTATTCACCTCGGCTGTGCTGCACGCTGCTGAAAATTGCATTCCTAGGAAAACGGTAAATATACGGCCTAAAGACACACCTTGGATAACAAGTGAATTAAAGTGCTTAATGCGGAAGAGGGACAGATTATTCAGAATCGCTCGAAAACGACACAAAGAGATTGGTGACGATAGTCTAAACAAAGTACAATGGAAGAAGTGGAGAAAATGTCGTAACGAGGTCACAAAAATGGTACACAAACTAAAATGTAATTACTTCATCAGAGAAGGTTCTATTCTTGCAGAAATGAAGTACAATCCACACAAGTATCATTCAACTATCCGGCAGATGATTGGGAAAACAAAAACTTCACATATTCCTCACTTACAAGACAACGATGACACATTGATAGTTGATGATGTAGCTAAAGCCGATTTACTAAACAAATATTTTGCTGCTCAAACCCAATTACAGGACAGTGAGTCTAAGGTACTTCGGACGCGAGCTGATGCTGTCGCTCCTATATTTCAACGACCTGGAATTACAGAACAGGAAGTATTAAGCACAATCAACAAATTAAATCCGAATAAGTCAACTGGCCAGGACCATATTCCCGTAAAGATCATTCAATTAGTTGCGATAATAATCGCAGAACCGCTATCAAAACTATTCAATAAATCAATTGAAACCGGTAAATTCCCAAAAACCTGGAAAGTCGCTAACGTCAAACCCATTTTCAAAAACAAGGGCAGTCCAGCCGAGGGGAGGGCTACAGACCAATTAGCCTATATTAAGTTGCATGTCCAAAAATATTTGAAAAAATCATCTTCAAACGTATTTACGATCACATTACGGAACACAACTTACTGACGGAACGACACAGAGCGGCTATCGACCGGGACACGGGACTCAATTACAACTATTATACTTGACATACCCTATACGAAAATCTGACAAAGGAAATGACCAGAACATTATCTATTTGGACATAAGTCGATATTTTGAAAAGATCCTAGAGGATTATTGTACAAAATGTGATAGCGAATTTGGGCTAACTAGCATCCTACCCTGGCTCAACTCTACTTGACAGACAGACTACAACGTGTGGTCATCAACGATGTAATATCTTCACTGCAACCCCTGAACGCGGGATGTCCACAGGGATCGGTCCTGGGTTCTAGTTCTAATATATCTGAACGACTTATCGACAAAAACAAAAAATGAAAATGCTATTTTTCGCCGACGACGCATGTCTTCTCTCACATCATATCGCAGGAAACAAAAATGAAAATGCAGGAGTCCCTCCAAAAGGACCTTGACGAAATTTAAAAGTACGGTGACAACTGGCTTATAACATTTAACGCAAAAAAGACAATACAGCAACACTTTACTAACCGAAAGAGAAATTCATCCCTACAATTAGCATTTGGTGCAACATCCATTCCAGTTGTGACAAAACATAAACACTTGGGAATCACAATCCCGGAAGATCTAAGATTTCATGACCACATTAATGACATCATTAGGGAAGTCAATATAAGTCTAAGTCCACTCTACCCCATTGCTCCCTACCTACCCAGGTCAATTATTAAACCAAATCTACATGACTCATGGGATGCCATACTTCGACTACGGAGACGTAATTTACGACGGCTTACTAACAATGGACGACACTTTGCGGCTGGAAAGACTGCAGAACAGGGCTGCAAGACTCGTGACTGCGACACTACCCCAGAACCTCGACTGACAATCTGAGACGAGAGCTGGGATGGACCTCACTAAAAACAAGGCGCGAAATCCACAGAATTACATTTTTCCATCGGCTGACGTCTGGTGATACCCCGGCCTATATCCAGCGACTACTGCCCTCCGACCGGAACAATCCCGACAAACGGACACTTCGCAACGCCCACCAGAGAACTGAATTTACCTTCAGAACCTGCCTATTCAAAAACTCTTTCCTGCCTAGCACCACAAAACTAACGAACAAGCTACCTCAAAGCCTCAGAGATTAGCTATCATCCCTTTCCAAAAAGCGACTGAGAGATCACTCAAAAATAGAGAGAGAAAAAAAACACGTAGCTACTACACATTTGGCTCGAAAACAAATAACTCACTTTTAACGCGCATGAGGGTAGCCTTAATTGTCATACTTACCAAAATACAAAAAAGCGAATCTCTACTGTGACTGGTCAAGTCCGAAACAATGAGGACGTAGGGCACTATCATTTGGCTTGTTCAAAGTATGCATTTCCGAGAGATAATGACAATAAAAGTAATGCCAATCATGAAGCTTGAGTTTAATTGCATGAATCGCAAAGGAAAAATTGGATATCCATGGTAGGACGTTGAGCCCGGGGATGACTTCGCGGTTAGCACATGCGGTTTACCAATTAATTAATGCAACCAAGCATTTTGGTACCTAGACCAACCTACAGCGGTTGATCAGGGCGGTGGTCAGTGACTGCCAGGTCACGTGACCAAGTGGCCGCTGCCCGGATACAACCGTGACCTCTGCGACCCGGCCAGTCCTGCGACCGCCGGCGCCAGTGCTAGTCCCGCTACAGTGGCAGCGGTGTGTGGGTGGCGGGGCGGCGGCTGCGAGACGTCGGGCGGCACCCCACTGACATGTGTATGTAGGCTCGAAAGGTGTCGCGATGTAAGTGCATTATTGCACTTTTACACCAATCGATGTCATGTACCTGTAAATTGAGAATGACTGACTGATGACAAATATATGAGAGAGAGAGAGAGAGAGAGGAGAGAGAGAGAGAGGAGAGAAGAGAGAGAGAGAGGAGAGAGAGAGAGAGAGAGAGAGAGAGAGAGAGAGAGGAGAGAGAGAGAGAGAGAGAGAGAGAGAGAGAGAGAGAGTGAGAGAGAGAGAGAGAGAGGAGAGAGAGAGAGAGAGAGAGAGAGAGAGAGAGAGAGAGAGAGAGAGAGAGAGAGAGAGAGAGAGAGAGAGGAGAGAGAGAGAGAGAGAGAGAGAGACTGTACCCGATCCCGATCGTGAGAGAGAGAGAGAGAGGAGAAGAGAGAGAGAGAGAGAGAGATGAGAGAGAGAGAGAGAGAGAGAGAGAGAGAGAGAGAGAGAGAGAGAGAAGAGAGAGATGAGAGAGAGAGAGAGAGAGAGAGAGGAGAGAGAGAGAGAGAGAGAGAGAGGAGGAGAGAGAGTGAGAGAGAGAGAGAGAGAGATAGAGAGAGAGAGTCAGAGAGATGAGGAAGAGAGAGAGGAGAGAGAGAGATGACGAGACAGACGACGCGTGACGTGACTGACGCGAACCGAGACTCGAGACTGGGGGATCGGAGGAGAGAGAGAGAGAGAGAGGAGAGAGAGGTACGAAATTGGACAGGGACGGGGACGGACTGCCAACACAGTGATAGAGATAGCAAGCCTCAATATGGTACTGAACCAAAGGCTTGCTTTCCCACATCCCAAATGCATAAACGATTTGCAATAACTCTAAATGCAAAACATCGGTTTTGTAATACATATAAATGCAACAATGTTTTGTTCTCGCTCAGCGAAGCGAACGCTAAAGGCGCTTGGACGGAGTGATGTGCCGGAGTGACGGATGTGATGTGTGATGCGTCACACCTGGGCCACGGCAAAAGCCCGGTCGCCACTCAACCCATGGCAGCGGCATTGCCCAATGCCCAGCAAAAGCCGTGTAGGAGGACGTAGCACCTTTGTTGGTACATGCCACTATTCTGGAGGGGTATACTAGTAATTCGGGCGTATTTGGGATCGGGGGAGGGAGGTTCTCTGGTTTTTTTAGTGTCGTGTGTGACATTGTAGCGTGTGTGTGTGTGTGTGAGTGTGTGTGTGTGTGTGTAGTGTTGTGTGTGTGTGTGGTCGTATGTGGTGTGTGTGTGTCCGTGTAGTGTGTTACGTGTGTGTGCGTGGTGTAGTGTAGTGTACGTGTGTGTGTGCCGTTGTGTGCTGTGTGTGTGTGTGTTGTGTGTGTGTGTGTCGTTGTGTGTGTGTGTGGTTGCTAGTGTAGTGCTTGTGTTTGTGTGTGTGTGCTGTGGTCGTGTCGTGTGAGTAGTATGTGTGTAGTCCGTGTGTGTGGTGTGTGTGTGTCGTAGTAAGTGTGTGTGTAAGTGTGTGTCGTGTGAGTGTGTCGTGTGTCATCGTTTGTGTGTCCGTGTGTACGTGTGGTGTGTGTGAGTGTGAGTGTGTGGTGTGTGTGGAGGTGAGAGTCTCATCACCTATATAATATATTTATATAATATATATATATATCTATATGCTGTTTGTATGTATGTATGTATGTATGTGGTATGTATGTATGTATGTAAGTATGTATGATATGTTATGTATGTATGTATGTATGTAATGTATGTATGTATGTATGTATGTATGTATTGTATGTATGTATGTATGTATGTATGTATGTATGTATGTATGTATGTATGTATGTATGTTGTATGTATGTATGTATGTATGTATGTATGTATGTATGTATGTATGTATTAATGTATGTATGTATTGTATGTATGTATGTATGTATGTATGTATGTATGTATGTTAATGTAATGTATGTATGTATGTATGTATGTTGTATGTATGTATGTATGTATGTATGTATGTATGTAAGTATGTTATGTATGGATGTATGTCTGTATGTATGTATGTATGTATGTATGATGACAGTATGCTATGGTCATACTATACTATACATACTATACTATTCATACATACTATAACATACTATACTATACATACTATACTATACTATACTACTATAACTACTACTAAAATTTCAGTAATTTTTGTCGAAAAAAAAAAAAAAAAAGGGAAGCATAGCTGCCAGCTCACTACACACAAACCACTCTCACACACAGCCCTTGCCACCATCCATAGTCTACCAAAAAACTCTATCTCTCCCCCCGAAAGCCCCCCCCCAGCGATGCATGCCTCGACAATGCATCCTTCAGACGCACAAGGTCGTGAGTCACACATGTTTGGCACCAAATTGGCATGGTGATCATCACTGCGACACCAAGTTCTCGGGGGCGTATTTTTGAACTACTAATTGATCGTGTGTTTGCAAATTTGCACACCCCAACGTAGGTCGTTACAAGTGTCATATTACGTTCTGAAAAGTTCAATGTCCGGGATCATGAGCAGCCTGCGCCAACGTACAACCCTGTATTCCCCTTTGAAACAAGCAGACCCATGCTTGTATACCTTGTATTGCCTTGAGGCAAATGCACCTCAGTTTCAGAGCGCTGTTCGGCACACGCTACTAGCGCTTTTTCGCCAGCTGACGTCACACATACCTCCCGGAAACAGACGCCGCAGGAAATAGACGAATTCACAGAGCACTTCATACTCTGCTGCTTCAGTGGGCATATCACATCTGTTTTGTTTTAATTTCAGTTTATTTGCGTCATGCGCCAATATTGAAACACATCCGCTATGCGCTTTCGCCGCTTCTTGCGATTTTCACTAACAGAAGTAGCCTCTCGCTGCTTCACGGTTCCTATCGTGACGTATTACCTTTCCTGGCTTTTCATTGGCTGACGCCAGGGTGGCCATGGAGAACAAAAGCCTACTAGCGCTACAAGGCGTTGCTCCCGAGCAGCGCTCAGCACTGTGTGAACTCAATGTAATGATTGAGCGCGATGATTGTGATGTATTGTGATGTCGGTTAAACTTATAAAAGAACTTCTTGGATCTGAGTGACTGATTGCTGTCAACGGAATGATACTGAGGGGACTGTATTGGCTGTCAACGATTGATACTGAGGGACTGTATTGCTGTCAAACGAATGATACTGAGGGACTGTATTGCTGTCAACGAATGATACTGAGGGATTGTATTGCTGTCAACGAATGATACTGAGGGACTGTATTGCTGTCCAACGAATGATACTGAGGGACGTATTGCTGGTCAACGAATGCTATGAGGGACTGTATTGCTGTCAACGAATGATACTGAGTGGACTGTATTGCCTGTCAAACGAATGATACTGATGACTGTATTGCTGTGTAACGAATGATACTGAGGGACTGTATTGCTGTCAACGATGATACTGAGGGACTGTATTGCTGTCAACGAATGATACTGAGGGACTGTATTGCTGTCACGAATGCTACTGAGGGACTGTATTGCTAGTCAACGAAATGATACTGAGTGACTGTATTGCTGTCAACGGAATGATACTGAGGGACTGTATTGCTGTCAACGAATGATACTGAGGGACGTGTATTGGCTGTCCAACGAATGTACTGAGGGACTGTATTGCTGGTCCAACGAATGATACTGAGTGACTTGTATTGCTGTCAACGAATGATACTGAGGGACTGTATTGCTTTCAACGATGATACTGAGGGACTGTATATGCTGTCAACGAATGATACTGAGGGACTGTAATTGCTGTCAACGAATGATACTGAGGGACTGTATTGCTGTCAACGATGATACTGAGGGGACTGTATTGCTGTCAACGATGAACTGAGGGGACTGTATTGCTGTCAACGAATGATACTGAGGGACTGTATTGCTAGTCAACGAATGATCTGAGGGACTGTATTGCTGTCAACGAATGATACTGGAGGGGACTGTATTCGCTGTCAACGAATGATACTGAGGGACTGTAATTGCTGTCAACGAATGATATCTGGAGGGACTGTTTGCTGTCAACGAATGATACTGAGGGACTGTATTGCTGTCAACGAATGATACTGAGGGACCTGTATTGCTGTCAACGATGATACGGAGGGACTGTATTGCTGTCAACGAATGATATCGAGGGACTGTATTGCTGTCCACGAATGATACTGAGTGACTGTATTGCTGTCCAACGAATGATACTGAGGGACTGTATTGCTGTCAACGAATGATACTGAGGGACTGTATTGCTGTCAACCGAATGATACTGATGCGGACTGTATTGCTGTCAACGAATGATACTGAGGGACTGTATTGCTTGTCACGAATGATACTGAGGGACTGTATTGCTGTCAACGATGAATGATACTGAGGGACTGTATTGCTGTCAACGAATGATTACTGAGGGACTGGATTGCTGTCAACGAATGATACTGAGGGACTGTATTGCCTGTCACGAATGATACTGAGGGACTGTATGCTGTCAACGAATGATACAGAGGGGACTGTATTGCTGTCCAACGAATGATACTTGAGGGACTGTATTGCTGTCAACGAATGATACTGAGGGACTGTATTGCTGTCAACGGAATGATACCGAGGGACTGTATTGCTGTCAACGAATGATACTGAGGGACTGTATTGCTGTCAACGGAAGATACTGAGAGACTGTTATTGCTGTCAC